>WOXC01004169.1:0-7500 GCA_011680675.1 Gymnobelideus leadbeateri
ATTATTTGAGGCTGAACTGTGCTTTGTCATGTAGTAACCATTCATTTTGCCATTTTGTTTTCTGCTGACTTTCACCTGAAAATCCCATATTATAGCTGATCTACTCAGAACATCAGCCTTATCAACTTAGAGCTCAGAACTGTAAGGCAGTATTATACACAGAGAGGTTAAGAAGGGTGAGATCTGACTAAAGACCATTAAATTTATTAAAAAAGAGATTATTAATAAAATTGGAGATAGCAGCTTCAGGTGAGTGCTGAGACTGGAAACCAGATTATAAAGTGGTTTTAATTGGGTGAGAGGAGAGAAGTGGTGGCAATGAGTGTCGACACCTTTGTTTTGGAGTAATTGTGAAAAACAAATCTTATATGCTACTCAAGTCTGTCAAAACTTTATAATCTGATTCTCTTATTCTATGTGGTAACTATTCCTGCTCATTTCAGGACATCTGAAAATGTGATGAACATGTCATCTATGCCTTTATTTAAGTCATAGAAAAAAATGTTAAATACCAGAAGACCAAAGAAAAAATTTTTGAGAATTGCACTAGAGGCCTATGCCGTTATAAGTATTTGTTTGTGGGAAGGCTAATGGATGGTGTGGCTTTCTGCTGTGCTATGGTGTATTAACTTCTTTGCTACTGTGATGATTTTGACTTTCTGGTATTGGTGCTCAGTTTTCTGGTGTTTGAATAAATATTTTGCTTCGGTCTCCGATATGTAGAGTCTGTTATATTTTGTGATTGAGAACGATGCTGGCATATTTACAGTGATAATCAATGGAGTGAATATTGCATTGGCACTACAATGAGAAGCAAAATATCATTATTAAAATATGACATTAAATTGAACAGAGGTCTCTAATGTAGATTGTCTAAATTCACAAGCCTAACTATTTCTCTGTATGTGTCTCCTCCTCCCTCCAGCTCTAACTGTGCTGACTTGCAGATTTCTGTGAGCTCTGCTCCACCATTCAGCAAACTCCTCCTATCACATAGTCCATGTGATTTCATTCAACCTAGTAAGGAGCAGGGAAGATTTTCAAATCAGGGAAGGTCTTCAAATTCCCTTAAGCTTCGGCAGAGCCAAGATGGCGGAGTAGAAACAGCTCATCCAAGCCACTCTGCCCCCAGATTCCCCCCAAACTATGTAAAAGGGCACTCTGAACAACTTCTAGAGGCCCAGCACCCACAGAACAAAACAGAGAAGCTAACCTTCCACTGAGGACAGCCCAGCAGCCCTGCACAAAGGACCAGTGCAGTGGTCTGGGAGCCGGCAGCATGCAGTGCGAAGAGTGTGGGGAGACTAGCCGAGCAGAGCCCAGGTCCCTGTGAGCCAAGGTTTTAGCCCCAGGGTGGCAGGGCCAGCAGCCGGCTGGAGAAACCCCAGAACAACTGCAGCTGTGGCGATTCCAGAATTATCAACATAGACATGCCTAGGAAAAAGTAAGAGGTTAGTGTCCTATGGACTTTGGGACCAGTATTTGGGGAAGGCGTTGGCTTCCTCCCCTGGGGGCTAGAAGCCACTGAGGACAAACGCCATTTTGTAGTTTTCAGAGGCAGCTCCAGCTCCTGGCCTGCAAACTGTAGGGAGATCCAGAGATCAGCCTTGGGGGATAATTGCTCTTGCTTTAACCTCCCTGGATCTGGATTGTGATCTGGGGTGGAGGTTGTGGGTGGGTTTACAACTAGCCAGAAACGGAAGTTGCCCCCACACGTTTGGGACTAAAATTCCTCTATCTGGCCTTAAAGCCATAGTGTGGCAACAAGCCCAAAAGTCAAGTAATTAAGTGGCAACATTCCAAGGCAAAGGAAACAGAAAAATGCAACCCTAGACTCCTATTTTGGGGGCATAGAGTGGGAAAAGGACTGTGAGGTCAGAAGTCCTGCTCCAAAAGCCCCAGGGGAAAACATGAGCTGGTTGCAGGCCATAGAGGACCTTAAGAAGGACTTTAAAAATCAAATAAGAGAAGTGGAGGAAAAATTGGAAAGAGAAATGAGAAGGATGCAGGAAAAGTATGAAATGAGGGTCAACAGCCTGACTGAGGAAAATAACACCTTAAAAAATAGACTAACTCAAATGGCAAAGGAGGCCCAAAAGGGCAATGAGGAGAAGAATGCCTTAAAAAGTCGAATTTGCCAGATGGAAAAAGAATCTCAAAAGTTGACTGAGGAGATTCATTCCTTCAGAGTTAGACTGGAGCAAATGGAAGCTAATGACTTTATGAGAAATCAAGATGCTGTTAAGCAGATCCAAACAAATGAAAGATTAGAAGGCAATGTGAAATATCTCATGGGAAAAACCACTGACCTGGAAAATAGATCCAAGGGAGACAATTTAAAAGTTATTGGACTACCTGAAAGCCATGATCAAAGAAAGAACCTAGAAATCACCCTTCAAGAAATTCTCAAGGAAAATTGCCCTGATGTTTTAGATCCAGAGGGCAAAATAGAGGTTGAAAGAATCCACCAATCACCTCCTGAAAAAGATCCCAAAAAGAAAACTCCCAGGAATATTATAGCCAGGTTGCAGAATCCCCAGATCAAGGAGAAAATACTACAAGCAGCCAGGGAGAAACAATTTCAATATTGTGGAAACACAATCAGAATAGCACAAGACCTGGCAGCTTCTACACTGAGGGATTTAAGGGCATGGAATACGATATTACAGAGGGCAAAAGAACTGGGACTGAACCCAAGGGTCACCTACCCAGAAAAACTGAGTATTTTGTTTCAGGGGAAAATATGGTCATTCAGTGGAATAGAGGACTTTCAAGCATTCTTTTTTTGTTTGTTTGTTTTTTATTTTTTTTTAAACAAATGCTTTATTAACTTCTGTTTTACATCATTCATTTCTGCCAGATTTTGAGTTACAATCATTTTCCCCCCATTATTCCCCTGCCCAACCTCCCAGAGCAGTAATCCCACAAGATATCGCTTCCTCCAATCTGCTCTCTCCCATACATTCTCCCATACCCCCATCGACTTTTCCATTAGAGGAAGGTGAGTCTTTGCATCCCAATGCCTGCACATCTTATCTCCCTATTACAAGCAAAAGAGTATTAATAACAGTATTTATATATATTTGAAACATTTAATGTTATGACCTCAAATTTCAGATCCATTTCCTTCCTCCCTTGTCACCCATTCCCTCTTGGGAGATAAGTAATTCAGTATATGTTGTACATGTCTGTCTAAGCAAAACATTATCATAGTAGATATATTGTAGAAGGCTGCTTATAATTCCCTCCCACTCATCCCACCCCCCACCTGGTCCATTCCCTACATGATCCTGTCCCTTTTATAGTGGGTACTTCCAACCTCCCCTCACCCCAAGGATGCCCTCCCATCCATCATCCCTCCTCCCATCCCCATTCCCCCTATCCTGCTGCAGGTTGAGATATCCCATTTACTATGTATGTCATTTTCTCCCTGAACCAAATTCAGTTTGAATGTGGTTTTGCCTTTTTAGCCTTCCTTATTCTCCCCCTCTTTTGCAACCACTTCCCCTTGCTTCTTCTGCATGGGATAGTTTACACTACCCTGTCTCTCCCCATCTCCTCTTCCCACTTTCCTCTCTCACCTCATAATTTCATCCCTTGAGTATTCTCCCTTCCCAACAAATTCAACTTATGCCCTCTATCCATATATGACTGTAACCATATACACACACCTTCACATAGGTATTCATATGACCACACCCCCTTCTTCCATTATTTTCATAGTGAGAAAGACATCATCAGTCACAGTTATTGCTTTTCCATATAGGAATGTAAATAGTTCAACTTTGATAAGTTCCTTTTGATTTCTTTTCCCTGATTACCTTCTCAGGCATCTCTTCCTTCTTGTGTCTGGATGTCAAATTTTCTATTCAATTCTGGTTTTTTCCTCAAGAATGCTTGAAAGTCCTCTATTCCACTGAATGACCATATTTTCCCCTGAAACAAAATACTCAGTTTTGCTGGGTAGGTGACCCTTGGGTTCATTCCCAGTTCTTTTGCCCTCTGGAATATCATATTCCATGCCCTTCAATCCCTCAGTGTAGAAGCTGCCAGGTCCTGGGCTATTCAGATTGTGTTTCCACAATATTGAAATTGTTTCTTCCTGGTTGCTTGAAGTATTTTCTCCTTGATCTGGGGATTCTGGAACCTGGCTATAATATTCCTGGGAGTTTTCTTTTTGGGATCTTTTTCAGGAGGTGATCTGTGGATTCTTTCAACCTCTATTTTGCCCTCTGGATCTAAAACATCAGGGCAGTTTTCCTTGAGAATTTCTTGAAGGGTGATTTCTAGGTTCTTTCCTTGATCATGGCTTTCAGGTAGTCCAATAATTTTTAAATTGTCTCTCCTGGATCGATTTTCCAGGTCAGTGGTTTTTCCCATGAGATATTTCACATTGCCTTCTAATCTTTCATTTGTTTGGATCTGCTTAACAGCATCTTGATTTCTCATAAAGTCATTAGCTTCCATTTGCTCCAGTCTAACTCTGAAGGAATGAATCTCCTCAGTGAACTTTTGAGATTCTTTTTCCATCTGGCAAATTCGACTTTTTAAGGCATTCTTCTCCTCATTGCCCTTTTGGGCCTCCTTTGCCATTTGAGTTAGTCTATTTTTTAAGGTGTTGTTTTCCTCAGTCAGGCTGTTGACCCTCATTTCATACGTTTCCTGCATCCTTCTCATTTCTCTTTCCAATTTTTCCTCCACTTCTCTTATTTGATTTTTAAAGTCCTTCTTAAGGTCCTCTATGGCCTGCAACCCGCTCATGTTTTCCCCTGGGGCTTTTGGAGCAGGACTTCTGACCTCACAGTCCTTTTCCTGCTCTATGCCCCCAAAATAGGAGTCTAGGGTTGCATTTTTCTGTTTCCTTTGCCTTGGCATGTTGCCACTTAATTACTTGACTTTTGGGCTTGTTGCCACACTATGGCTTTAAGGCCAGATAGAGGAATTTTCCTCCCGAACGTGTGGGGGGCAACTTCTGTTTCTGGCAAGCTGTAAACCCACCCACGACTTCCACCCTAGATCACAATCCAGATCCAGGGAGGTTAAAGCAAGAGCGATTACCCCCCAAGACTGATCGCTGGATATCCCTACAAATTTGCAGGCTGGGAGCGGGATCTGCCTCTGAAAACTACAAAATGGCGATTGTCCTCAGCGGCTTCTAGCCCCCAGGGTAGGGACCCGACGCATTCCCTAAATACGGGACCCAAAGTCCATAGGACACTAACCTCTTACTTTGTCCCAGGCAAGTCTATGTTGATAGTTCTGGAATCGCCACAGCTCCTGGTGTTCTGGGGTTCCTCCAGCTGGCTGCTGGCCCTGCCGCCCTGGGGCTAAAACCTCGACTCATGCGGACCTGGGCTTGGCTCGGCTCATCTCCTGTGCTCTGTGCGCTGCACGCTGCCAGGTCCCTGACCACTGTGCTGTTCCTTACTGCAGGGCTGCTGGGCTGTCCTCAGCGGGAGTTTAGCTTCTGTGTGTCGTTCTGTGGGTGCTGGGGCTCCAGAAGTTGTTCAGAGTCCCCATTTACATCATTTGGGGGGAATGTGGGGGCAGAGTGGCTTGGATGAGCTGTTTCTACTCCGCCATCTTGGCTCCGCCCCCACTTTCAAGCATTCTTGAGTAAAAAACCAGAATTGAATAGAAAATTTGACATCCAGACACAAGAAGGAAGAGATGCCTGAGAAGGGAATCAGGGAAAATAAATCAAAAGGAATTTATCACAGTTGAACTATTTATATTCCTATATGGAAAAACAATAACTGCGTCTGATGAAACCTTTCTCAGTATGAAAATAATGGAAGAAGGGTGTATGGTCATATGAATACATATGTGAATGTGTGTATATATGTTTACAGTTATACATGGAGAGAGGGCATAGGTTGAATTTGTTCGAAGGAATTATACTTAAGTGGTGAAATTATGAGGTGAGAGAGGAAAGTGGCAAGAGGGGATGGGGAGAGACAGGGTAGGGTAAACTATCTCATGTAGAAGAAGGAAGCAGAAGTGGCTGCAGGGGAGGGGAAGAATAGGAAGGCAAAAAGGCCCAACCACATTCTCATTGAATTTGGTTCAGGGAAAAATGACATACATACTAAATGGGATATCTCAACCTACAGCAGAATGGGGGGAAGGGGAATGAGAGGAAGGATGATGGATGGGAGGGCATCCTTGAGGGGAGGGGAGGTTGGAAGTACCCACTATAGAAGAGGGACAGGATCATGTAGGGAATGGACCAGGTGGGGGGTGGGATGAGAGGGAGGGAATTATAAGCAGCCTTGTACAATATATCTACTATGATAATGTTTTGCATAGCTAGACATGTACAACATATACTGAATTACTTATCTCCCCAGAGGGAATGGGTGACAAGGAGGAAGGAAATGGATCTGAAATTCGAGGTCTTAACATTAAATGTTTCAAATATATATAAATACTATTATTAATACTCTTTTGCTTATAATTGGGAGATAAGATGTGCAGGCATTGGGACACAAAGATTCACCTTCCTCTAATGGAAAAGTCGAAGGGGGCATGGGAGAAGGTATGGGAGAGAGCAGATTGGAAGAAGCGATATCTTGTGGGACTGCTATTCTGGGAGGTTGGGTAGGGGAATAATGGGGGGGGAAATGATTGTAACTCAAAATCTGGTGGAAATGAATGATGTAAAACAGAAGTTAATAAAGCATTTGTTTAAAAAAATACCCTTAAGCTTCTAAGGAGCAGGGAAGATCTTCAAATTCCCATTACCTTTACATTTGGCCCCAAGAACTTTCATGTCCCTTACATAGTAAAAATAAGCTAACAATACATTTCATTACATAGGTTAATGGGAGTTTAGGGGTGACTGGTAAGGTAACTGGTGTCAACAGAACTTTACAACAATAAAACAGGGATAGCAGAAAGTAAACACACAAAGCAATATATTAGGATAGGGGTTTGGTTACAAGCACCCCATTCCCACCATTCCTTCCTCAAATGATTGCGGCTCAGAATCTTAGGGTAAGGAGCAAAGGTCTCTTGTCCATAGTTACTTCCTATTGCAATTGGATGTAGAGCTATCCTGCCCCCAAGAGGTCCCATCTGAGAGGTCAGTTCTTTTGCTGATATCCAGAGTTTGGTCAACACTGGGTACATAGCTAACACATCACAGTCATGGACAGAGGTGACATCTGGCTTAAGTTATCACACATCTGCAGGTGGAGGGTATTAAGCCTGAAAGAAATAAATCTAACAAACAAGTTTAACAAACAAAAAGCCAAAAAGAAACAGATATAAGTTCAACTGTGCTTCTGGAATCCATGAACTCACTATCTTAGTCTCACTCATGGTAGAATATATGAGTTAAGGGTTAAATTTGGCAATCATCTTCTCCTGAATAAACAACAGTTACGGTATTTGATCCGTTTTTTCCAATATATGGTAAAATTGATATGGAATCTGTAATCCTGTCTGTGTATTTTTTGAATTTGAGCTGTGTCTTGGTCAATTGCCTATCCTCCCTGA
>WOXC01004169.1:12500-121818 GCA_011680675.1 Gymnobelideus leadbeateri
TTATAAAAGTCATATTATAAAGACCATATTTATAGACTTATTAGTATATTTATAGTGACAAGTTTATTTGAATACTATAGCAGTGAAATGAGCATGATATATTTCAGTTCAGCATCCTTTATTCTACTTCCAATAATAAGTGAAAATCAAATTAACATATAAAATAAATAATGATATTTTAATAGATGTTGCCACACTGGCTATTGTTAAACTTAAAATATTTAGAAATGAAAATCTCTTGAAAAATGGAGATAAAGTAGAAAAGATCAAAACCAAGTGTGTGTGGGGTCAGAGTCAAGATGAAGGAGTAGGAACAGTACTTCCTCTGAGTTCTCACCCACTCCACTTCAAAATTATGTAAAAGGGGGAATCTGAACCACCTCTGGAACTGCAGAGCCCACAAAATGACACAGAGAAGCTAACCTGCCTCTGAGGACATCCCCGCAGCCTGGCACAGAGCAACCAGCACAGCACTCTGGGAGCAGTGCCCAGGTCTACATTAGTTGGAGGTTCTAGCCCCAGGGTGGCCGGACCAGCAGCCACCTGAGGGGACCCCAAAACACCAGCAGCTATGGCATTTCCAGAATTATCAACACATTGATGCCTAGGACAAAGTGAGAGGTCAGTGCCCTATGGACTTTGAGACTGGTTGGGATAGAATGTGGCCCCTTTCTCCTAGGGGTGAGAATCAACTGAGGAGCCATTGAAGCTTTCACCACATTGCCACATTACAGCTTCAGCTCCTTGCCTGAAAACTGTAGGGGCATCTGGTAATCAGTCTGGGGGGTAATTGCTCTTGCTTTACCCTTCTTGGATCTGGATTGTGTTCTAGGGTGGAGGTCTTAGGGTGTGTGACCAGCTTGCCAGATTGTGAGGGGGCTTCAGAGAGTGCACCCAACTAATACCTCCAGAAGGTGAGAAAATCCCAGCATTTGGGATGGAAGCTCCCCTGTCTGGTGGCAGAGTACTACTGTGGCAACAAGCCCAAAAGTCAAGCAATTGAGTGGCAACATGCCTAGGCAAAGGAATCAAAATAAACAGAAAAATTCAACATTAGACTCCTATTTTGGGGGAAATGAGGATCAAAGTATGGAGGAGGAGGAATACTTTGAGGTCAGAAATCCTGCACCAAAAGCCCCAAAAGAAAATACTAGGTGCTTACATGCCATAGAGGACCCTAAGAAGCAGATAAAAGAAGTGGGGGAAAATTGGGTAGAGAAATGAGAAAGATGCAAGAAAAGTACGAAATGAGAGTCAACAGCCTGACTGAGGAAAGCAACACCTTAAAAATAGACTAACTCCAATGGCAAAAAAGGCTCAAAAGGGCAACGAGGAGAAGAATGCTTTAAAAAGCCGAATTTGCCAGATGGAAAAAGAATCTCAAAAGCTCACTGAGGAGAATCATTCCTTCAGAATTAGACTGGAGCAAATGAAAGATAGTATCTTTATGAGAAATCAAGATGCTATTAAGCAGATCTAGACAAACGAAAGAATAGAAGGCAATGTTAAATAACTCATGGGAAAAACCACTGACCTGGAAAATAGATCCAGGAGAGACAATCTAAAAATTATTGGACTACCTGAAAGCCATGATCAAAGAAAGAATCTAGAAATCATCCTTCAAGAAATTCTCAAGGAAAATTGCCCTGATGTTTTAGAACCAGAGGGCAAAATAGAGGTTGAAGGAATCCACAGGTCACCTCCTGAAAAAGATCCCAAAAGAAAACTCATAGGAATATTATAGCCAGGTTCCAGAATTCCCAGATCAAGGAGAAAATACTCCAGGCAGCCAGGAAGAAACAATTTCAATATTGTGGAAACACAATCAGCACACCACAGGATTTGGCAGCTTCTACACTGAGGGATCAAAGGGCATGGAATATGATATTCCAGAGGGCAAAGGAGCTGGGATTAAAACCAAGAATCACCTATACAGCAAAACTTAGTATCATGTTTCAGGGGAATATTCAATGGAATAGAGGACTTTCAAGCATTCTTTATGAAAAAAAGAGAGTTGAATAAAAAATTTGACATTCAGATACAAGAAGCAAGAGATGCTTGAGAAGGTGAACTGGGAAAAGAAATAATTATGAACTTATCAAACTTGAACTATTTACCTTCCTACAGGGAAAAATGATAACTGTAACTGATGAAGCTTTTCTTGGTATAAAAATAGTTGAAGAATGGTATATGGGCATATGAATACATATGTGAATGTGTGTATATATGTTTTCAGGTATACATAGATAGAGGGCACAGGTCAAACTTAATGGGAAGGTATGTTACTTAAAAGGTGAAATTAAGAGGTGAGAGAGGAATATAATGAGAGGAGATAGGGAGAGACAGAATGGGGTGAACTATCTCATATAGAAGAAGTAAGGGAAAATGGTCACAAGGGAGGGGAAGAACAGAAAGGCAAAAAGGCAAAACCTTATTCTCATTGAATTTGGCTCAGGGAGAGAATGACATACATACTAAATAGGGTTTCTCACTGTACAGGAGAGTAGGTGAAAAGGGGATGAGAGGGGAGGCAATGGAAGGGAGGGAAGTCTGGCGGGTGAAGTTGGAAGCATCCACTTTTGAAAAGGGACAGGACCAAAGTGGTGAGTGGACCTGCTGGGCGTGGGATAGGAGGGAGGGAAATATAGTCAGTCTTTTTACAATATGTGTATTATGGTAATGTTTTGCATAGCTACACATGTACAGTCTATAATTAGTTGCTTATCTTCCTTTGAAAATCAAATTTTTAAAAAATATATTAGTACTATGATTAATGCTATTTTGCATATAATTGGGAAATAAGATGTGCAGGCATGGGAGCATGAGGATTCACCTTTCCCTACTGGAAAACTCAAAGGTGGTATGAGAGAAGAGATGGGAGAGAACAGATTGGATGATGGGATATCCTGTGGGACTGCTATCCTGGGCTAGTGGGTAGGGTAAAAATGGGGAAAATTGTAACTCAAAATCTGATGGAAAAGAATAAAAACCAAAACAAAACAAGTGGGGATGGTTTGAAGTATATATCATCTTTATTGTCCTCATTGTTGCTGAACTTCTTTGGAAGATGCCTTTGATGAACCTACAGGAGAACTTTCCCTCCTAAAACTTTTATTCAGCTAAATAAAGTAGTTATTTTAATAGTCCTTCTAACATTATACAAAAGTACAATAGTAGGATAATGACTTATCTTGGACTATTTCTATTACAACTCTATCAAAGATGAGGAAAATGAGAATAACATTTTCAATGACCATAATAGAATAATGTTAATGACTGGAACTTATTGAATAATTTAAAGTTGAATATTTCTCTAACATATATTTTCTCATTTAAAATGCATTGATTGATGCATTTTCTCACATGAATGTAAGGAAATATTAATTGGCACCCTCAATTATTCAAATAGCTATTTTAACCACAATTCTCTGGTTCCAGGACCAAAGCCATATTTAGTAGCTATAGTTAACTCACATTCTGTGAGTGAAGTTATGGTACTGTAATGGCAAGCAAACTAGTACTTTGCTGCTTGTTTCAGATATTCAAGTGCTTTTGAGTCTTGTCTTTAATTGTATCAAAATTATGTTTTGGAAACAGTACACATTGTGTTGCCCTTAATAGGTCTAAGAGAGTTCGGAAGCCTTCCCTGACCTTAATAGCCCTAACGTCATCACATGGAGCCCATGGTGAGAGGAACTTGCTGAAAATGTGGAATAAGAAGGGTGGAACAAGAAGGAGCAGAGCAGAGAAAAGCTCAAGCAGAGCTAGGACCAAGTAAAACTGAGAGGGAAAATGCTTGTGATCTTGGCACTTTGTAGCATTCTGTCTGTTGTTCTGTCAGACAAAAGCACCCTGTCTGTTGTTTTTAGACAGAAGTCCTGAAAGAGGACTTTACTGTAGTTACAGAAGTCCTGGAACTTTGCTCTTGATTTGTGTTTGACTTCTCAGACAGAAGCCTTATCTGTTGATTTCTGTTACTTTGTCAGACAGAAAGTGAATTGAGATGATAGTGCTAGCAATGTGTGTAAATATTGTTGTAGCTCTATTAATCTTTTTCTTCCTTGAAACAGAAACTTCAAAGAGCTCACGGTGTAACAGTCCCAGGTATGAAACAGGAGTGTAAAGCTGCCTATGTGTGAATCCAGGCAAGAGTTGTGTGAAGCCAGGCAAGAGCTGGGAGCAGTATCAGCCCACCATGGAGTTTGGAAGCCAGCCTCAAGTCAAGAAGAAATAGAACTTTACCTGTGTGCTCTGTATCAACTAATGAGATTGTGATTTACTGTGACTTAGTGGTGGGTGGTGTTTGTGCTTTCTACTACACCTTAAGGATGATTGGAAGCCAGTTTTGAGTAAAGATGAAAGAAGACTTTACTTGGACACTCTCTATTGACTGAGGAGATTGTAACTTACTAAATGATATGTTTTGTTTAAGAGTATGTGGCCACCTTAGTAATAAGTTGTTATATTATATGTTGTAAATGTTGTGCTTTAGTTTCTTGACTGTTATGCTTTAGTTTATTGCTGAATAAATAGAAAGCTCACTATACTATGCAATTAGATCCTTAAAGATATTCACAGCAGCAATACTCAGGAGAGCTGCTAGTAGTGGTTGGTTTTACAGGTGTCCAAAAGTGTTTGCAATCAACAAAATCTCATTCTAATATTAGCAAAACAGGGAAGTGATTGGTAAATAGGATTACAATGTGACAGGTTGTTTATTATAGCAGAATAGCAATGGAGCAAAACCCTATTTTAGAAATCACTGTTGTATAACTACAAAAAGTCAAAAGGGAGAAAATCACTAAAATGTACCATACTGCTTCTTTAAATAGCATCTTTTACTCTGTTCTCCCTCACCGTCTCCCCATATCTAATGCCTCTGCCTCTAATATTCAAAATGTTAGGAAGAAAACTCTTAGGAGAAAAAGTCCCAAGAGTGGGGAGAAAGGTTTCTGAATATAAGAATTATGTCTTTGAGTTTGAAAGTGGAACAAGTTCAACCTAGTAACTACTGGGAACAATGAGCAAATAATCATGATTACATAGCAATTAAGGTTTCAAAATAAGGACCATGGCTGATAGCCACATTATTTGGGACTATTATATTTTGAAAAGTGCTTTCCTAACAATGAGACTAAAGGCAGCTAATGAATTATACACAATTTGCAGTTTCATGTACAATGTTTTTTCCCCTTATTCTAATATGTTTTAGAAATCCCTATTTTATTTCTTTAGCTCAGAATAAAATGAATTAAAATTTAAAATACCCTAGAGTCATCTGCTTAGATATAATAATTTAAGTCATAATATCTGAGATCATCAAGTAAGAGGGGAGAGAGAGAGAGAGAGAGAGAGAGAGAGAGAGAGAGAGAGAGAGAAAGAGAGAAGAGAGCCTTGGGAGATGTCTATAGCTGCTGTCTGTGACATTGATGAAAAGCCAGCAAATGAAATTGAGAGGAGAAATAAAATAGGTAGGAAAAGAACCAAGAGAGAACAGGGTCATGAAAACTCGGAGAAGGAGGGTCATAGTATTTAGGAGAACAAAATGGTCAACAGTGTCAATGTTTTATCAAAGTAGAACAGTCTGACAGTATGGCAATTAATAGATTATTTCAAAAGGACCTTTGCAGTTGAATGATGAACTTAAAAGATATTTATATGTATATTATGCTATATTTTATATATCACATTTACATTAATATAGATTTAATTACAAATGATTGTTTATATGAGACAAAATGAGCAAAATGAGAATGTAATATGCATATGTGTTTAAATGTGTGTGTGTGTGTGAAAATATATGGCCACCACTTCTGCATCTATCTCTCCTTAGTTTTTTCTCTTCCCTCCCTCCCTCCCTCTCTCTTCCTTGTTCTCTGTCTGGTTCCAAGATCACTTGCTATAGCAATGGAAATGACAGGTTATTATCTGGAGTCTTCTATGGATTGACCTCTATACTTTCCTGGTCATTAACTTGCCATTGTTGCCTATCTACCACATACTATATTACTCATCTCTAGTGGGGACACTTAGGGTGTCAAACAGTGAGACAGTGTTAACTTGATCCTGAAGACTAGAGTCAAAGGTCATAAAAGGAAGAACCTAGAGTCAAGGGAAACAGTAAGAATAGTGGAAAATGTCTTAAGTAAGAGTGAGGCTAGGGAATGAGTAAATCTAAGAATGTGCCACATATAGTCAACAAGGTACCTTTGGGAAAGAATGAGGTCATCAGGGAGTCAGGTAGGAGGTACAGGGACTAGAAATCAAAAGACCTATTTTCAATTCTCAGCTCTAGCACTACCCATGTGATCTGGGAAAAGTCAATTTGCCTCCTTTTCCTTAATTGTTAGACTTGACAATTTTATATAATTCCTTCAATATATGATGTTCAATAATTCTATAAATCTACAATACTGAAGAGAGATGGAGAAGTCCAAGGTTAGATTTCACATCTAAATACCAATTTGTCATTGTCATGCTTCCTCTCTAGACCATAGATTTATGCAGTGTTTAAGGTGGAATCATATAATTTCATGACCTATCTGAACTACCCTTTTGAAAGAGGAAGTTCAGATTAATACATGTTCTTTTTATTGAGGGGGTGTTGTTTGTCTGGTTTGAAACAATATGCTCGTTGCTTCCAGTTTTGTCTGTGGCTATGTTTTAGAAACTTAAATATTGGTAAATTGGAGAATGTCCAAAGAAGGGTGTCTAGTTCGTGCTGAATTAGGGTCAGTTGAAGGAAGTATGGATGCTTCAATTATATAATAGAAGTTTCAATGGTGGCAGTGGAAAGGGGAAGGGGATCTTCATGGTAGCTATCTTCAAGTATTTGATGGGTTATCAAATGGAAAAAGGTTTAGACTTTTTCCGCATGTGCTCAGAGGGCCAAGTTAGGAGTAATGGGTAGAAAATGCAAAGAAAGAAAATTAGGCTTAATGTCAGGAAAACATCCTAACAGCTGGAAATATTCAAAAGAGGAACAGACTCTCTTAGGACGTGGAATGATTCCCCTTTACTTTTGGACTTCAGGAAAGTCTTGGTGACCATTTATCATTTAAAATGTGTGTGTGTGTGTGTGTGTGTGTGTGTGTGTGTGTGTGTGTGTGTGCGCGTGTGTGGGAGGGTTCTCTTTGCTTCTGGATTGGACTTTTGCCACTGAGGTCTCTTCCAACTCTGAAATTCTGTGATTCTGTGAAAACATAGTTATTCATCCAAGTCAATAGTCCCTACACTAATTGACCTTCAGTGAATGAGTTACACTAATACATAGAGGATAAATCTATGGTCTTAAGTTAGGGAGACTAAAGTGAATCCTTTCTCTGATTTATTCTGACTGTGTAACCCTGGGCAGGTCAATTAACCTCTCCATGCTCTAGGCATCTCTCTATGACAAATTTTCAGAGCAGGTGTTGGTCTGTATTGATATGGGAGTTGAATAATTAGGAGTTGCCTATTTAGTAAAATCACAGGTCTAGCCCAAAAGAAAGGAAAAAAAAAGGAAAGAAGAAAGAAAAAAAGAAAAGAAAGAAAGAGGAAAGAACACACAAAAATAAAGTTCACTTTTGATCACCTTTTGTGTCCAGCAAATGTGTCCTAAAAAGTTTGGAAAATGGTTATTCTTAAACATAAACAAAATCAACAAATCAAACAAAATCCCCACCTTTTGCAGCCCTTAGTCTTTGAACACTCTAGGCTCTATCTATCTCAAGAGGAAATGACTACAGGTTAACTATATTTGGTTTTACAGATATTGACAAAGACAACACTGCTTCCCTTAGCAATTTGAAAGTAAATATGGATTCTGTTTTATCCATAGTTGTTAGATGTCTACAGAACTCAGTGTGTCTAAAAGAAGGACACAAAGCTAAAATAACAAAAACACGCTTGTTTGAAACATTTGAACAATTTTCAGAGCTTTCTTTGATTCCTAAGCCTGAAAACTTGAAGGTTCTACTTGCTTTATTTAAAGTTGGAAATAAAATGATATTCAATATTTCAGACTTGATAAAACTATTTTAGAGAGATATGATATGCACTTATACATTAATACATAAAGAACCTGTGATTTAGTTCATGTGGGAACTCCTTCCACTAATGATAATTTCGCCCCTCCTATATATTAATATCTTAAAGAGTTGCTTAAAGCCCAAGGAAATGACTTGCCTGAGGTAAGATACTTAGTGTCAGAGGCAGAATTTGACTCCAAACCTTCCTGACTCCAAGTCAAGCAATCTGTCCATATGTGTTACATTACCTCTCAATTAGAGAGGATATGTATGTAATTAAATTTAATAATATATTCCCTACCTACTTAACAGGGTTATTATGAAAATCAATAGAACTTCATCTCTTTGTTAGTGGTAGCTTTACCTCACTCTGAGTATGTGAAAAGGCCTTAGCCTAAAAGGGCCAGGCTCTCCCAATGCATCCTGGATCATCTCTAGCCATCCTGATGAATATCTGGTCACTGGACCCAGATGGCTCTGAAGGAGAAAGTGAGGCTAGTGACCTTGCACAGCCCTTCTTCACTCAAACCAAAGTCAACTGCAAGTCATGTCATCATTTCCCCAAAGCCATGGTCCTCTTCTTTGAAAATGAAGAACAAACACAATTTCTTTGTTAGTGCTAGATTCTGCTGTAACTGAGCAAATATAGCTGGGGCTCAGATTGGTTGAACAGCAAATTCCTCCCCTTTGAGGAAGTGAGTCGAACTGATTTTCTCTAACTACTCCAGTGTCCACCCACTGAGATCAATTCAAGGGTTTGCCTTTTCTTGAGATTTCTCTACTCCTTTTAGGAGGAAGCCTGATAGCCCCTTCAAAAGACTGAAGACTCCTTAAAGAATCATTAGATCTCTTAGTTTTGGCTCTTTCTAGCCTGGCTGGTGTTGGAAAAGGAAAACAAAGTGTTGAAGGCCTTTGGGTTGGGGAGAGCTCATGGTCCTGCTTCTTCTGCCTTTCTTGTATCTATTCTTTCCTATTTTTAAGTGAAGGAGATTGGAGATGGCTATGATTTTCTCAGCTTCAAAAAGTCAGGAGTTGGACTTCTGGTCCAATCAATACTAGGATTTATTGGATGCCAGATGATGAGGAGAAAAGTTTTCAATGATTTGTTTGACTTAGATTTGCAATAATAGAGATGTAGACTCATTCAACCATTAGGCATGCCACATTTGGAAATCAACTTGATGGGCAAAAAACTGTGTATAAATTGTGTTAAATTTAAGTCCACCTCCCTCTAGGGACTGGAGAATATGCCCCCAGGTGCTAGGGGTGGGGTAATGTTTGTACCTCTTGCTACACCTTAGCTGTAAATGTACCTTTGTAAAGGCTAGCAATCAATGAAACAAAGAGACCAAAAGTCAATAGACTTGATGATAAAGAGAGTAGCTCTTGGGTGGTTTTGTCTAGGGAAAAAAGATTCAAGTTCCACATGGCTTCTTGGCAAATTTTTTGAAATGTGAAAATAGAAGCTATTAATAAAGGTCATGAAAGCTTTAAGACCCCAGGAAATCTTTTCATCATTATGCTGGAACTGGCTTTTCCTAGACACTTAGACTCTCAGCACTCAGTAAGAAATGATACTTCATGTTGCCTGTGACAATAAAACAGAAGGAAATGGAGAGAGTTGATTATGTAGACCATCTTTCTGATGATTTTTCCAGGTAGGAATAGTTGGTATTACCCTGTTGAATTCTCTTAATAAGCTGACTAGAGAGCTCAATAATTGTGTGGTTGCTGTAGCTGTGGTTAGTCCTTCATTCTTTTTTTTTTTAAACAAATGCTTTATTAACTTCTGTTTTACATCATTCATTTCTGCCAGATTTTGAGTTACAATCATTTTCCCCCCATTATTCCCCTGCCCAACCTCCCAGAATAGCAGTCCCACAAGATATCACTTCCTCCAATCTGCTCTCTCCCAAACCTTCTCCCATGCCCCCTTCGACTTTTCCATTAGAGGAAGGTGAATCTTTGTGTCCTAGTGCCTGCACATCTTATCTCCCAATTACAAGCAAAAGAGTATTAATAATAGCATTTATATATATTTAAACATTTAATGTTAAGACCTCAAAATTCAGATCAATTTCCTTCCTCCCTTGTCACCCATTCCCTCTGGGGAGATAAGTAATTCAGTATATGTTGTACATGTCTAGCTATGCAAAACATTATCATAGTAGATATATTGTATAAGGCTGCTTATAATTCCATCCCACTCATCCCACCCCCCACCTGGTCCATTCCCTACACGATCCTGTCCCTCTTCTACAGTGGGTACTTCCAACCTCCCCTCCCCCCAAGAATGCCCTCCCATCCATCATCCCTCCTCTCATCCCTCTTCCCCCTATTCTGCTGTAGGTTGAGATATCCCATTTAGTATGTATGTCATTCTCTCCCTGAGCCAAATTCAATGAGAATGTGGTTTTGCCTTTTTTGCCTTCCTATTCTCCCCCTCCCTTGCAACCACTTCCCCTTGCTTCTTCTACATGAGATAGTTTACCCTACCCTCTCTCTCCCCATCCCCTCTTGCCACTTTCCTCTCTCACATCATAATTTCACCCCTTGAGTATTCTCCCTTCCCAACAAATTCAACCTATGCCCTCTATCCATATATAACTGTAACCATATACACACACATTCACATATGTATTCATATGACCACACACCCTTCTTCCATCATTTTCATAGTGAGAAAGATTTCATCAGTCACAGTTATTGCTTTTCCATATAGGAATGTAAATAGTTCAACTTTGATAAGTTCCTTTTGATTTCTTTTCCCTGATTACCTTCTCAGACATCTCTTCCTTCTTGTTTCTGGATGTCAAATTTTCTATTCAATTCTGGTTTTTTCCTCAAGAATGCTTGAAAGTCCTCTATTCCACTGAATGACCCTATTTTCCCCTGAAACAAAATACTCAGTTTTGCTGGGTAGGTAACCCTTGGGTTCAGTCCCAGCTCTTTTGCCCTCTGGAATATCATATTCCATGCCCTTCCATCCCTCAGTGTAGAAGCTGCCAGGTCCTGGGCTATTCTGATTGTGTTTCCACAATATTGAGCCCATAAAGTCATTAGCTTCCATTTGCTCCAGTCTAACTCTGAAGGAATGAATCTCCTCAGTGAACTTTTGAGATTCTTTTTCCATCTGGCAAATTCGACTTTTTAAGGCATTCTTCTCCTCAATGCCCTTTTGGGCCTCCTTTGCCATTTGAGTTAGTCTATTTTTTAAGGTGGTGTTTTCCTCAGTCAGGCTGTTGACCCTCACTTCATACTTTTCCTGCATCCTTCTCATTTCTCTTTCCAATTTTTCCTCCATTTCTGTTATTTGATTTTAAAAGTCCTTCTTAAGGTCCTCTATGGCCTGCAACCCGATCATGGTTTCTCCTGGGGCTTTTGGAGCAGGACTCCTGACCTCACAGTCCTTTTCCCGCTCTATGCCCCCAAAATAGGAGTCTAGGGTTGCATTTTTCTGTTTCCTTTGCCTTGGCATGTTGCCACTTAATTGCTTGACTTTTGGGCTTGTTGCCACACTATGGCTTTAAGCCCAGATAGAGGAATTTTCCTCCCGAATGTGTGGGGGGCAACTTCTGTTTCTGGCAAGCTGTAAACCCACCCCCGACTTCCACCCTAGATCACAATCCAGATCCAGGGAGGTTAAAGCAAGAGTGATTACCCCCCAAGACTGATCGCTGGATCTCCCTATGATTTGGAGGCCGGGAGCTGGAGCTGCCTCTGAAAACTGCAAAATAGCTCGTCTCCTTAGAGGCTTCTAGCCTCCTGGGGAGGGAGCTGACCCATTCCCTAAATACCAGTCCCAAAGTCCATAGGACACCAACCTCTTACTTTGTCCCAGGCATGTCTATGTTGATAATTCTGGAGTCGCCACAGCTCCTGGTGTTCTGTGGTTCCTCCAGCCGGCTGCTGGCCCTGCTGCCCTGGGGCTAAAACCTGGGCTCGGCTCGGCTCCTGTGCTCTGGGAGCTGCGAGCTGCCAGGTCCCAGACTGCTGCACTGGTCCTTCCTGCAGGGCTGCTGGGCTGTCCTCAGTGGGAGGTTAGCTTCTCTGTGTCCTTCTGTGGGTCCTGGGGCTCCGGAAGTTGTTCAGAGTCCCCTTTTATGTAGTTTGGGGGGAATCTGGGGGGAAAGTGGCTTGGATGAGCTGTTTCTACTCCGCCATCTTGGCTTTGCCCCCCGAGTTAGTCTGTTTTTAAGGAGGTATTTTCTTCAGTATTTTTTTGGGTCTCTTTTAGCAAGCTGTTGACTCATTTTACATGATTTTCTTGCATAATTTTCCTTTCTCTTCCCAATTTTTCCTCTGTTTCTCTTACTTGATTTTTAGTCTCCTTTTTGAGCTCTTCCATGGCCTATGATCAGTTCATATTTTCTTGGAGGCTTTTGACATAGGTGTTTTGAGTTTGTTATCTTCTCATTGTATATCTTGCTCTTCTTTCTCACCAAAGTAAGATTCTATAGTCTAACTTTTTTTTTAATGCTGTATGCTCATCTTCCTAATCAAATACTTAACTCACTGTCAAGGCAACACTCTGCTTCCAGTGCATCATGGGTTTGGGTGTACTGTCCCAGGCTTCAGGGGTTTTCTATCAGCTGTTTGATCCCCCACCATCTGTGTGCCCAGTTCTCCAGAAACAGTCACTGCTGTTGCTGTTGTGGCAACTGCCACCAGCTCTGATGCCTTGGAGCTGGGGCTAGACCATATGTTCCTTTTTTAACCAGGTTCCACAGAGTTCCCCCACTGACTTTCCATGCTGTTCTCAATGTTTGTGGGTTGAGAAGTCTCCTCATGTTTCTTTTGAAGCACTGCAATTCTATGTTCCTCATAGTGCTAGCAACTTCTTTTATGTTGGCACTCCATGCTGTACCATCCTTCAGTGTCAATGCAATATTTACAGTTCCCATGGTCATGAAAAAGATAGTGATTATTAATATTGCATGATGTTTGATTGAAAAACATACCAAACTCTACATATAGAGGAGAGAACTGAAACATTTATTTAGATATCAGAATACCAAATCCCCAAACCAGTATTATTCCATAATAATAGTAAAGAAATTAGCAAATCATAGTATCATTGAGAGCCATGCCATCCTTTGGCCTTTCCATAAACCCAATACAAGATTAATATTTACTCACAAACCTCTCTATCTCCTTTCCTGAGCACCTTTCTCTCCCACTGTCTCTTTGGCTCTGATTCTCAGCTTCCTGTGGGCTCTGCTTCCCTTCAGCAAACTCTTCCCACCACAGGTTCCATGTAACTACAGTCAGCCTTTTAGGGGGCAGAGGGTATCTTCACAGCAGGGAAGCTTCCTGTGGGCTCTGCTTCACCCTTCAGCAGATTCCCTCAGTCACCTGCTCCATGTGATTACATTCAGCCTATTAGGGGGCAGAGTTTACTTTAGAAGCAGGGGCGGTCTTCAAATCCCCCCCCCCCAGGTCTATTAAGGGGTAGAGAAGATCTTCAAATTCCCATCCCCATGAGAACCCATCCCCACACATCCTTTACTAACAATTTCCTATGTCATGAAATTGATTCCAAAATTCTTCAGAGAGATCTTGAGAGTGTCCTTGTATTGTTTCTTCTGATTAGCATGTGAACATCTACCTTTCATGAGTTCTTCTTAAAATAGGTTTTTAGGTAAACATACATTAATATTCTACATTGGCCAGCCCATCAGTTAAGACATATACTGGTCATGAGTATTTGTATATATTTATAAGTAGTTAAGGTTCATTCTAAACCTTAATCAATAATTAATAAACACTTATCAAGGGCTTACCATGTTCAAGGCACTGTACTAAGTGCTGAGGGTACAAAAGGAGACTAAAAGTTTCCACACTCAAGGAGCTCACAATCTAATGAATAAGTACATAGATAGAAATTTGATGACATCAGTAAAGCCAGGACAATTAATCTAGCTGACATAGCATAGCAGCAAGCACCCCAGCATCCCCAGAGTGGCTGCCAACACAGGCTCTTAGATCTGCTTTTCAAAAGGAAAGCAACTCAAAATTGGTTAACAAGCTTACTTTAATCAAACAAACATATAATACCTAGTTCAGGGGGAAAATTTCAGCGCCTCAAACTTCAGAGTATACAGACAGATCAAACAGACAAGCTTCCAAACTGTCCAACCATTATATCAATATCAAATCACAGTTACCAGAGAGGGAAGCATCAACATCTGGGTTTTCAAAGCTGGGGGGTTCTCAAAGGCTGCCCAGAGTCTCATCTGGTCAAATCACACAACACTTCTCAAAGTGAGCCCCAAAGCAAAGCCTCACATCAGGAATTATATAGCCTTCTCCTGGGTCAGAGAATGTAATCATCCTTTTTGACCCACTGCCAATCACACAGCATAAAGGTGTGGTCATTCCTGAAAACCAAGCCTCCTACCACAGGCTCCATGTGACCACATTCAGCCTATTAGGGTGCAGAGTATATTTTCAAATTAAAGAAGGTTCTCAGAGTCACTCAAGCCAATCAAAGGGCCTAGGGGCAGGGGAGGTCTTCAAATCTGCATTTCCATTGCACATAACAAGTCTTCCTGAGGGAGGGGTAGGTTATTGCATTTGCCTTGCAAGTCAAATCAGCATTATTACCTTGGTCACCATTTTTTCTTAGATTTGAAAGGATGATACATCTGAAACTGTTGACTTAAATAACCTTAGGGAAAGCAGTACCCCACAAACCACCACACTTTCTTTCAGTTCAGTTTTGATAGCCATCATTGAAAGGATAAATCATGTATGGAAGGGCCCACATTCTTCATCACTGCTAACAACAATTGCTGCCAATAATCATATAGTCACAAGAACCTTGGGTGTGTCTTTTGTTGTTGTTGCTCAGTTTTTCTCAATCACTTGGGGTTTTCTTCTCCAGATCATTTTGCAAATGAATAGACTGAGAAAAATATGGTTAAGTGACTTGTTCAGAGTCACACAGCTGGTAAGAACCTGAAATCATATTTGAACTCAAGAAGAGTAGGCCCCTTGACTTTAGCCCCAATAACCTATCTGTCGTGCCACCTAGCTACTCCTTGGGAGTCACAGCACCTTCTAAACCACTAGTTCCAATTCCAGCACAGGCTTCATATCCATTATCCCGGGGAATTACTATTGTGGGGAAGTAGTTAGCTGATTCTTACAGCTGCTAATCAACCACTACCAATAGGGCAGGCAAGCCAGCCTAATGAAGTACTGTGACAGAGATACAGGAGGCAGCAGGTACTAGGCAATCTAAACCATGACCATTACCTTGACCGCTATTTTCACTTAGACAAGGATGGCAACAGCTTTGATGCATCTTAAGAACTGCAATACCTTTTTATCCAACTTGTAGTTGCAACTTTCCATTTGTGTTGTCTCCCTCATTAGAATGTGAGTTCCCTGTGAAGAGGGATTATCATTATATTTATCTATCTATCTATTTATCTATTTATCTATCTATCTATCTATCTATCATCTATCTATCTATCTATCTATCTATCTATCTATCTATCTATCTATCTATATTTCTAGCACATGGGAGAGTTTTATGCAAATATTACATGCTTAACAATTTTAAAAAAATCATTCATTGCTTCATTCACTTATCATTCCTGGTGAACACATGTCAAAGTGAAATACACTCTAACTGAAATTTTTGGTTTGGTGTCACTATCTTTTTTTTTGCTTTTTGGAGGGCAATTGGGGTTAAGTGACTTGCCCAAAGTCACATGGCTAGTAAGTGTGTCAAGGGTCTGAGACCACATTTGAACTGAGGTCCTCCTGACTCCAGGACTAGTACTCTATTCACTGTGCCACCTAGCCACCCCAATGGCATCAGTATCTTGAACATGTTCATTAGTGTGCAGTTAAAATAGTCAAGATATGGATACCTCTGAAGGTGATAAGGTGACATCTTGATGCTAGTCAAAGTTATTTTGTTTTTGTGTAATGGATTTTCAAAAACTCTGTCTAGTCTGGATGGATCCTGGCATGAAGTTAATACACTGAGGAATACTCCTCCCATAATATTCTAACAATTGTGGAAGATTTTTGACTTTGGATATATACCTGTATATACCAATGGGTTAGCCAGTCATCACCAATATAAAGCTTATGTTCTTGTTATCTCATTTTAGATATAGGAAGTTAAGGAAGACAAGTTCTAAAGGTTTGCTAGTACTTATGTACTCCAAATATGCAGCTCAAGTTTGCATACAACAGGCATAAATCTTAGTTTCTGATGATGTTTTCAGCAAATTTAGGCCAATTAAACCTATTTCTTACCAGTTCTAGCTTCCTTTCTTGTGTCATATGTCAAACCTTCATGGACATAGAGTGATTGGGTAGCACGACCTACTTTCTAGAACCATATTGGGGATCAATGACTGATACAATGCTCCTTTAGTAGCAAAATGTGTCACTAATTCAACCCTATATCCCTTCAAGGTATATGAACTTAAGGTTATGGTACCTTTTACCATTGCCACCTTACATCATTCAGTCCATTAAACAATCTGCTCTCTTCATTAGTCATTCATAGACAACTGAGACAAAGAAGGTGGGGTTCTATGAATTGTGTATAGTTCAATGAATTAAGGTTCATATATGTTGTAGGCATACTATTGTGCTGACTCTTGACTTTTGGTATTTTTTCTGGATGTCCCCCATGCCTGTTATACTTTCCTTCCTCATCTTCATACCCTGGTTTCTTTGGTTTCCTTCAAGTCCCCACTAAAATCCCACCTTATCTAGGAAGATTTTTTCCAATTCCTCTTAGTTCTAGTACCTTCCCTTTTCTAATTCTTTCCTATTTATCCTCAGTATAACTTGTTTAGGACAACAGTTTGCCAGAAAATTGGTTTAGCTTGGTATCTCATGACGTATGAAATAATAAATAACAATTGGAAAATACTTTTTTAAGAAACCTCACTATTTATGATGAAAACAAGATAGAAAAATGAATAAGAGGATTCACAACAATCATAGAAATAATAAAAAAGACAAAAAATCATATAAACATAATAAGCTTTTGTAGAAATATAATCAATGCAACTATAAGAAGAATAAAATATATACCCTAATGAATAATCTTTTCATAAAACATCTTTAAGTATTCAAAATCTATAAGGAATTGAGTGTCATTCACTAAGACATAAATAGTCAGGGGAAATGAAGAGTTTTCAAAAGAAGAAATGAAAACTATCAAAAGCCATTCATTCTAGTGTTAAAAATTTCTTATAATAAGATATTTTAAAATTAAAAGAAACCTAAAGTATATATTCTTAACTCATAGAATTAGCAAAACTGGTCTGAGGTAGAAAAAATTCACATTGAGAGGGCTACAGAGAAAGACAAATTAATCTGTTAACTGCTGGATTTGTGAATTGATTCATCCAATTTAGAAAACTATTTGGAATTATGCAAGAAATGTTGCAAAACTAAGAGATAGTTGGGAAATTTTTAAAATCTGTATTCTTACCTTTGAAAGTTATCTTTTCATTTGACCATTTCACTATATAAATTTATATTCCTTCCTTATGTATTCAGGTTGACCGAATTTCCCAGATATATTTGCTGTGCTTTTTCTCTCCAATCTCTTTTGTTTATTTGTTTTCAAAATATTGCTTTCTCTCAAACTCCTTTCACTTCTGTGTAATCAAATCCAATACTTTTGTTTCCAATATTTTCTTTCATTTTATTTATTTTTTTTGTCATTTTCAGTCATGACCTATGGTTTCATCAAGGGTGAGGAATTCTCAGTGTGGCCATTCCCTCCGCTAATGCAGATAGGCAACTCATCTTTAAGTTACAGACTTTGAGAGTTGCTTGGGGGCATTTAAATCAAAACATTTGCTCATAGTCACTGCTAGTATGTGTCTGAGACTGGATTTGAAACCAGCTACTGATCTATTTTCTTAACGAGAGCTTCTTATTCTAATGAAACAACATGTTTGATTTAAAATAATTAGAATATAGATCTATTTTGCATGATAGAGTAACATAACTCTAAGTTATGTTACTCTATCATGCAAAATGTGTTCCTATGACCATTTTTCATTGCATAGCTATACATTTTCTTCAGAATTTGAAAAAAAAAACACTGAATAATGATTCCTTTCTCCGAAGTTTATAGTGTTGGGTTTATCAGATATTAATGATTAGGCTCTATTTCTTGATTTTTGAATCTTTTCCATTAATCTATTTTTTCTATTTGCTATCCAGTTGCAGACAGTTTTTATAATTATCACTTAAAATGTATTTTGAAATCTGGCAGGGTGAATCTCTTATCATCAATTTTCTTTTCATAGCTCCAGTTGATATTCTTGACCATCTGTTTTTCCACATGAATTTTGTTATGACTTTATCTAATTCCAGGAAGTAGTCCATTGCTACTTTGATTGGCACTGAATTTAATCTCAAAAAAATTTGGGAGATATTGCTATTTACTGTATTAGTTGGATTTAGCTGTGCTCAAATGATATCCCTGAATTTATTCAGTTCTTCCTTAATTTTGGTCAGTTCATTGCAAATGTCTTCACAAAGACACCTTGAGTTAAAGTTCATAAGTAATTATTTGCTACATTTTCAGTATTGTATCAGTCAACAAACATTTATCAAATACCTACTTTTTCCAG
This sequence comes from Gymnobelideus leadbeateri, assembly GCA_011680675.1. Taxonomy (NCBI): domain Eukaryota; kingdom Metazoa; phylum Chordata; class Mammalia; order Diprotodontia; family Petauridae; genus Gymnobelideus; species Gymnobelideus leadbeateri. Next base: position 31,138 of record WOXC01004169.1, read on the forward strand.
GCACTGTATTGGGCGTTAAAGATACAAAGATATACATGAAACAGTCCCTGACTTTAAAGAATTTATATTCTATAGGGGAAGAAAACATTGACAGATAAAAGAATATGTGGAATGCATCAAAGTTTTTTTTTTTTTTTTGAGGGGTAGGCAATAGTAGGAAGAAGAAATATTTATTTTACAAAGTTGTGTTTGAACTGAGCTTTGAAGAAATCTAGAGATTCTAAAATGGTGGAGGTGAGGAAGGAATGCTTTCCAGGTATAAGGAACAGCTTATATAAAATAACGGAAATAGGAAATGGAATGTTATAGGTGAGGAAATGCAAAAAGTCCATTTTAATTAGATTTAAAAATGTGTAAGGGAGAATAATGCCTAATAAATCAGAAAAAAAAGTGATTTGGAACCAGTTTATGAAGTACTTTAAATGCTAGATGAATTCATATTTTCACTTCCAGGTAATAGAGAGCCCCTGCAATTTATTAAGTAGGGTAGTGACGTCATCAGAAAAATATTTTAGAAAACTTACTTTGGAAACCATATGGAGACTGGATTGAAGAGGGTAGAGATTTGATATAAGGAAATCAGTATTGGGAGTGTATTGGAATTGTCTCTGTGAGAAATGACAGATGACAAATGACTGAACCAGGGCATTGCCTGGGTGAGGAGAGACACTGGGAGTGATATGATAGATATCATGGGGGTAGATTAGATAAGACTTGGCATCTGTTTGGATATATTGAATGAAAAAAATGAAGAGTCAGGGTTGAGTCTGAGACATGGTTTTGACCTTTACAGAAAAAAAGATATTCAGAAGATGAATGGGATCTAAGGAAAAGTTTTGTTTGTTTGTTTGTTTGTTTTTTGACTTGTTGAGTCAGTATACAATAACATGCTACTGGAGCTTAGGAGTGATACTAGGACTGTATATAAAGGTCCAAGAGTTATCCTAATGGAGATTATAATTCATCTGATATTACTTAATGAGGTCACAAAAAGATAATATAAATAGAGAATAGGAAAGGACCCAGTACAAAGCCTTAGGTGCAAACACATGAGTGTGAGATTTGGTTGGTGATTTAATAGGGAAGACTGGAAATTGACAATTAGTCAAGTGGGAAGACAATAAAAGAAAACAGGTATAAAAATGTAGAGAACAGCGACAATTTTATATGAGAGGATAAGTAGTATTTCTCTTTCTGTCAGTTTTTTCTTGATTTTTCTTGGTGACATATTGACATGCACACACATGATATATCTGTCCTTAGTTATCTGTGGAGCTGTTGCATCCCCACATTAGAATATAAATTTGTTGAAGGTAGACACTATTTGTTTTGTCATTATATATATTTGTTTATATTTATATTTATTTATATTTATAATGTATAGTATATATTTATTATGTATAATAAATATATAATATATTTATATACAATTAGAATTTATATATATATATATATTTGTTTTGTCATTATATTAACAAAGCCTAAAATATTAATCCTTGTGGAACTGAATTTAAATTTTTGCACTCTCATCTTATATTCTATTACCTTGATAAAGACATTAATGTCATATTATCACCTCATGATTTTTTGTCATCTATTGAATTTGTTTTTATCATATATAACCCATTTCCTTAATTTATTTTTGTACCTTCTCATTAGTGATTAGAATATGACAGAAATCTTTATACCGAACAAGTTTATTTTGGATTTAAAAAAAATGAATGTGCTTTTGTTTCCTTATAGTCTCTAATGTTACAACTTAGGTTTGAGTGAAAACTTGTAAAACATCAGTCACTTAACAATGATTTATGAAGAACTTACTCTGTGCCAAGCACTATGATAAGTATTAGGCATACAAAGAAAAGCAAAAGACTGTTACAAAGAAGTTGTTTGTAAGTAACTATGTACAATAATAGTAAATTTGAGGTATTTGACAGAGAGAAAGTTCTAGTTAGTACTAAAACAGCCTGGGGAAGGGTTTTTGTAGAAGGTGGGATTTTAGCTACAACTGGAAAGAAGCTAGGCAACCCAGGAGATAGATATGAGGAGAAAGAGACTTCTAGAAATGGGGGACAATCAGTGAAACTAGATGGTGCAGTGAATAGATTGCCAGGGGTGGAGTCAGGAAGACTCATCTTTCTGAGTTCAAATTTTGCCTCAGACACATAAAAGCTATGTGACCCAGAGCAAATCACTCAACCCAATTTGCCTCAGTTTCCTCATTTGCAAAATGAGCTGGAGAAGGAAATGACAAACTACTACAGTATCTTTGCCAAGAAAAACCCAAACAGTCATGAAGAGTCAGTCATTACTGAAATTACTGAACAACAACATGGTATATCTTGTGGAAGAAATAGCAAAGAGGCAAGTATTATTATCTTACAGAGTATTTGGGTAGGGTAAAATGTAAAATGATTGGAATAAATAAGGAAGAATGGAAACAAAAATACCTCCTATGTACTACATACTATTTTAAATGCTTTACAGATACTTCATTTGGTCCTCACAATGACCCTGTGAGGTAATAATAACTAATCTATAACACTTAACATGTGTTGGGATCTGTGCTAAGCACTTTACAATTATTTCATTTGATGCTTATAGCATTCCTAGGAGATATGTATTATTATAATACCCATTTCATTTATAAGGAAACTGAGCCAAACAGAGCCTAAGTGACTTGTTTAGGCTCACACAGTTAATAAGTGTCTGAGGCTAAATTACAATTCAAGTTTTTGTGACTTCAGGTCCAGTTCTCTCTTCACTGTGCAATATATTTTCCTTTTTTCTAGAAAGGACCTAGATTGTGTGTGTGTGTGTGTGTGTGTGTGTGTGTGTGTGTGTGTGTGTGTGTGTGAGACATGGTCTGACCTATCATTTAGGAAGATTGGTTTTACAGTTGAGTGGAGTATGGATATAGTTGGGAAAATGTGAGCAATAGTCCTGGTGGGGGATGATGAGATCCTGTACTAAGATGGTGGCAGTGTCAGAGGAGAGGAGGTGTCATTTATCATTTATCAGAGAAAGTAGAAAGGTAAAATCAATAGTTCTTAGGAATATGGAGGATGAGAGACAGTGTACTGTAAGCATGAAACCTATATTGTGAGTCTGGGTTATTGGGAGTATAATAGTTCCTTTGACAGTGATAGGGAAGTTAAGTGAATATAAAGCTTTTCGGGGAAAGATAATGAGTTCAATGTTGGGCATTGATGTATGTATAGGACATTCAGTTTGAGGTGTTTAATAGATTAGAAAGAATCTAGTAATAATTTTCATGGTCAAGATTTTCTTAAGCAATAATTAATTCTACATATATATTTGAAGTTGGTGATTCTGTAATTTCTTTTATTACAATATTCTTACATTGTTCTCCTATATGGAGTCTTTTTGCAACTACCTTTCTTAAAATAAGAGGGGAAAGGGCGGCTAGGTGTGGCAGTGAGTAGAGCACTGGCCCTGGAGTCAGAAGGACCTGAATTTGGACCCGGCCTCAGACACTTAACACACACAAACGAAAAAAAAAAAAAAAACCTAGCTGTGTAACCTTGGGCAAGTTACTTAACCCCAATTGCCCTCCAAAAGGCAAAAAAAAAAAAAAATAAGAGGGGAAAAATACATGGAATTTGAAAATTTGATTGAAATTTTAATATTGTTACCTTTAGAATTCTATTTCTAAATTACTTTAAAGCTATTGGCAATAAAACTTTACTTGTGCAATTCAGTAATTAAATATTCTATCTTCCAAAGTTTAATAATATGGTACATGCTTAACAGCAGTGTGTTGCATAAAGAAACTATGTTAGAAAGTGTTATATGTACATATAAACAGGGATGGTAAATGTTTAACAATTTAATATCCCCATTCCTCAAAACACACACAGCACACTATTAAATTTAATCTGACTTAATATTTTCTTAACCAAATTCTTAGACAATCACACACACACACACACACACACACACACACACACACACACACATTCCCCGATTGGTAGCATTTGATGATTTCTAAGTGGTAAATTAAAAAAAAATTCTTTTTGATACCTTACTTTATGTCATTGTACTTTCCACCACTACCTTCCCCCTACTCCTCCCAGAGTCATTTCATATAATGTTTTTTAAAAAGAAAAAAATAAAAGAAAATAAGAGGAAAAAAATCAGCATGACAGATCAATAAGTGGAAGAATGTCTGAAAATATGTGCAACATGGAACACCAGTTGAGGCGTTTTCTCATATCTCCTCATCCAAATCATGCTAGATATTTATAATTTTCTTACATTCACTTTTGATTTTTTTTATATGACTCTTGCCATTTACATTGCAGTCATTGTGTATGTTGTTTTCTAATTTTTTTGCTTATTTCATTCTGTGTAAGTCCATGTAGATCTTTCCATAATTCTCCATCTTCATCACATCTATCATTTCTTATAGCATAGTAATATTCCATTATATCACATGTCCCAATTTGTTTAACTGTCACCTAGTTGATGGAGATCCATTTTCCCCCCAATTCTTTCCTCTCTCTCTCTCTCTCTCTCTCTCTCTCTCTCTCTCTCTCTCTCTCTCTCTCTCTAATAATATAAATATTTTGGTCTCTAGGAGGACTTTCTTTTCAGTTGTATAAGTTCAGTAATGGAGTGTCTGGTTCAAAAGATATGGACATTTTAGCCATTTTATTTGCATAATTACAAATTGCTTTCCAAGTCAATTGTACAATTTTATGGTTCCACCCTCACAAAACATTGACTACTGGAAATTTTTGCTGATCTCCCCCCAAAAATTGAAGGGTGTGAGATGAAACCTCAGGGTTGTGTAAATTATAATTTTTCTTATTAATTATTTGGAAAATCCTTTTATATATTTACAAATACTTTCTCATACTTGATGGGCAGACAATACGTGTTGCAATGCTCTCATCTCACTTCATAGAATATCTCTCTATACCCATAGGTGCATTTAAAAGTGGAACCCCCTCCCACCATTACAACCAGAACTAGTCCCTTGTAGGCTCTTTTCCTGAGAGACCACAGGAGTTCCATTCCTCTTATTGCTAGCCATTAGACTAGAATAGCACACATCATACACTCTTGCTCTCCTTGCCCCTTCATGCACCCTCTTATCTTGTAATTTTTTACAAGAAAGCATTGATTCACCGATAAGTAAAGTGTTGTGAGGTTTTGTCCAAAATTTCCCAGGCCTAGGAGTATTTGAGAAACAATGTTCTGCTCAGGCTTGATTTTTTTCTAAGAATATTTCAACTACCTATATGTCATTGGACATCTATTTTTTTTCCATTCATAGATAAGCTCAGTTTTTAAGGGCAAGTAACCCTGGGCAGCATTTTGAGCTCTATTACTCTCTAGTACATATTGTTCTATTTCCTCCTGCATTTTCTTGTGAAATAGTCTTGTGCTATTTCCTTTTCTTAGTTTTTGAAATTCTTTCTCTTGATTGCTTCCACAATTTGTTTTTTTTTCTCAATGGGATTATAAAATTCAACCACAAAATGTCTTGGAGCCTTGCTTCTTTTCTTTCTTTCTTCTTTCTTTTTTTCTTCAAGAGGAAGTCAATGGAATCTTTCAGTTGGTATTTTATTGTTTGTGTTCAGAAGTTCAGAGCAGTTTTCTTATATTATATTTTGCATTATGTTATCCAGATTTTTTTTTACTTGTCATGTCCACCTGAAAGATCTATAATCCTTAGGTTTTCTCTACACATCTTGTCTTTGACATCATATGTTTTGCTTGAATACAGAGTATATTTTATCTTAATGTTATTACTTTTTTCTTCTTTTTAAAGATTGTTATTCAGTCCTGTATATTTGCATTACCAAGAAATTGATCTTTGTTTTATTTCTTGGTGAGACTTGTCATCACAGATTTAGCTTTTTCTATTCTGTCTATTATTTCTTCTGTAAGGGACACAAATGCTGCTCTCAAAATTCTCATTTCTACATTAAAATACTCAGAAATTTCATGTTGTAACCACAACATGCTGCCCTCAAATTCTGTAGAGTTCTCTGTCTCTTCAAATGTTGATTCTTTTTCCCTTTGATTGAAAGTGTTTATTCATAGGTGTCTGAACTTCTTTATTAGATCTGAAAGCCACATTCCCTTGTCATGTTACTACTTTCCCTATTGATTTATTTGTACATATTCAAGGTCTTTGAATTTTCTGTCTCCTGAAATCTTTGTAAATTGCAATCTTTCCCTCTTATTTTATCTTATTTCTCACATTATGACTCCCTTCCTTCTAATGGTTGTTTCTCTAGGGCCTTGATATCAAAGGCTTCAGTGTCTCCCTTGAATGACAATCCACGGTTCACCCATCTTCATCTCTGCCCCAGCTAACTTTGTGGGGAGAGAGTATAATGCGTCCCAAATGAATGCCATGCTCTTTCCTTCAGGCTTATTGGAGATATTATATGTGGTATATTGTTCTGTTCCCTCCCCTGTTCATTTTTTTTTCTGGTTTGGCAGTAAAGATCACTGCCATAAGGATGCTATTGCATCAGGGAGCATAATTTCTGTCACAGAGTTTGGATTTCTGAAGTTCTGGGAGTTAAGGGAGTTTGAATGTGGAATTGAACTCTATTTCAAATGCAGATAGGTATTTTGTCCCCTTTCCATTTGTTCCTCCACCATCTTCTTCTAGAGATCTCTTACAGTATGGAACTGTGGTGGCTTGATATTGAGACCTCACTGTATTTCTTCAGTTTAGAGTTTGGGTCTCCACTGGAAAGTGGAGTATTGGAAAGAGAAAGGGAGGGTCTGGGGCATGAAGTTGGGTTTTATTGCATGTTCAATGGGTTAGATCAGATGGTGCAACCTTGGTGTAGGTAGAGTTAGGGTTATGTTTAGTGAGTGAACTTGAGTTAGGTATTGGTTCATGGAATATATACATATACACATATATACACATACACACATGTGTATATGTATATTTATATGTATATGTACATTTGTGTGTGTTTGTGTGTGTGTGTGTGTGTGTGTGTGTGTGTGTGTGTATGAAACCTTACTTTGGCTGCTTAGTGTACGAGGTAAGTTGCTTTATATTTGACGTGTAGTTTCTGTTTTGGAGGAGACTGAAAGGTCAAAATGATCAGAGAAAATAATCACTAGTCCTCCACTTTTTTGGTCATATGATACAGAAATTCTCTCACACTGAAAATTTAGTGATTGTCTATGACCAATTTTGAGCTGATTCCAGAGCACCTCTGAATTTAACCCACATAGAAATAAAACACAACAAACACCATTTATTTCAGTAATGTTTAAAATTGTAATTAAAGTCAAATTAGATTCATTTTAAATTTGTTTAAGCAGCAATATTTATTAGAATCACAGATTTAGTGCTGGGAAGAGGTGCCAGAAGCCATCATGCTCAACTTCCTCATTTTAGAGATGAATAAATGGAGTCCAGATATAAAGTGACTAACTCACAACCATGTAGATAATAAGAAGTGCTGGGATCTAAGCCCAGGTCTTTTGATTCAATATCTGGTGTTAATGCATCATTTTCTTTAGTGTTCAATTAAATACTTCTTAAAGATAACTTCTCTAATTACTGATGGCAATAACCTGGACTAGAATTGTCATGATAAAGCTCTTTATCTTCATTAAACAATCAAACGTTATTCAACCATTTGTACAATAATTCTCTGGCAACATATTATTGCCTGGGTTCATGCAGATATTACATTTGAAAGGTCTTTTGACTCTATTCTTGGATCATAATCATTCCATAGGGAGGTAAAACACTCAGTTAAATTTAGACAAAATCAGTGGTATATATTATCGCTTGTGGCTATTACTTGATGAAATGATGACTACTTGTTCCAAAAATATTTATTTTAAATTTTTGATCCATTTAGTGGTTTAATGATGTCTTTTGGTCCTCTTCATTTGTTTTACGGATTTTCTTAGCAAAATTTCCAAATTTATCACAGCTCATCTTACTGCAACACGATTGTGCATAAAGCCCGGTATAGCAAAAGTGTTAATTACATGAAGCATGTTCTTTCCATTTAACTTAGATTTCAGGATCCCATAAGTCTCTTAGCTTATTCAGATTTAACTTTCTCTTTGAGACCTTTATATATACTTTGGTGTGTTTTATCTGGATGATCCCAGGGTATTTGTGGATGTCACTTTTCATCCATTGGCTCAAATATAACCTCTGGATAAAAGCTTGAATTAATCAGTCTTTATTTTTTCAAGGTTTATGTTATGAATTTTATACTTATTCATTCCAAAAAATCTTTTGATACCATTGGAAAAAGATTATGGAGATGAAGGAGTTATTTAATATGAACTTGTTGGAAACATATACCAATATTTTCCATGTGAATTAAATGATTAGCAATATTTTTTTTTTTTGTTTGAAACCATCTATTAAACCAAAGTTCCATAAGACAGCCTGTTTGGTCCTATTTAATTGAGATGATAATGGATTTAAATTTAGAAAGATAATGGGTTCAACCAATCTTGATAAAAATTCTACTATACATACATACATATATATATATATAATTTTTTTCTTAATATTATGTTGGTAGTATGTTTTAAATACAGAACATTTTCACACATGGACACCAAATACTTCAATGTTTTCCTTATAGTTGGGTTTTTTTGTATATTTTCTTTGCATGAATACAACATGAATACAGAACTGAATAAAAATTTTTGTAATAATCAGCAAAGGTTATATTGATCTTGTGGAATATTATTCAGTGTTTAAAATCAATAATAAGTTGCTATTTTCACTTCTTTTGGGCACATATTTTTCTTTTATTACTGTTATTCTTATTATTAATACTAGTATTATTATAATTTTATTACAATTTCTTAGAAAAAAATTAAAGAATTCAATGTATTATCAAAATGTGGAGGCAGAGAGAAAACACCTGATCATCTTACTAAGTAGGTAGGTGTAATATCTGATGCAAAAGACTATTTTACCTCCCACTGATTGTCCAACCATAGGTCACAGTCCAATTCCCAATTGGTCATTGGTCCTGATGGCTCAGAGTGAATGTAAATAAGAATTATTTCTATTTTGGCCAGAAACCCTCAGGGTCTTCCCCTCCCAGATTAATTTTTTAAAAATTAGGTAAAATAAGTCATTCTTTGCCTCCTTTCTTACGTAGTCTTAATCTTGAATGGCTCTTGCCTCAGTTAAACTGAGACCTATGAAAGAACTTAGCTTAAAAAAGACCAAGGTCAATTTCTAGTTGTCCTGATCTATATCTGTCCACTAGACCCAGATGGCTCTGGAGGAGAATGTGAGCCTGGTGACTTTGCATAGCCTTCCCTCACTTAAATCCAATTCACTTACAAGTCATAGCATCACTTTCCTGAAGTAATGGTCCTTTTCAAGAATGAAGGACAAACAACATTATGTTGGACAGCTAGGTGGTGCAGTGGACAGAGTACTGGGCCCAGAGCCAGGAATATTCTTCTTGCTGAGTTCAAATATGGCCTCAGACACTTACTAGTTGTGTGTCTGGGTGGATCACTTAAACTTATTTGCCTCAGTTTCCTAATTTGTAAAATTAACTGGAGAGCTTATTTTAAATAACATCTCTTTGCCAAGAATACCCCAAATTGATTCATGAAGAGTCACACAGGACTAAAATAAGACTGAAGAACAACAAGAAAATGTAGGACAGAGATGTCAAGCACTCTGCCTTGTCCACAACCTTCTTATGTGAAATCCAAACCAGATTAAATTATAATTGGGAAATATTTAACAAAACAAATAAAAATGTAGTAAGAAATAAGTAATATTAATATATGGTATTGCAAGTCAACACAAAGCCCCAAAAGATCCTTATGTATGGTTTAGATGCCTCCCTTTGTATTTGAGTTTGACACTCCTGATGTAGGAAGATGTAAGATTGTGATGAGTTGTGATATCTGCATAGAGACTCCAGGGAGACTCAAGAAAGTCAGATTCCTATAAAACATTAACCCAAAGTTGAAAAGGAATAATAAAATTATGCAGAAATTATAGAGATCTGCCATCATTTCTAAAGGATTTTTTTTGCAAAATTGATAATTGAGGATTTTTTTTTTTATTTTAACACCTCAGTAAGTGAAGTACTCTAGGAATATAATCATTTTATTTAATGTTCACTCTTGATAGGGATGGTCTGTGTGCCCACTGGAGAACTTCTGGGTACTCCGACTTATTGTTCTTACCAAGTTAGCTTGGAAGTTTTATATCTGACCACTCTCATACTCAAATGCACAAGAGTAACCATGAACTTACTTCATAAACAAACAGGTTAAAAAGAGCAAAGATGCTGCCAGAAAATATCATATAATTGTGTCAGCTTACTTCAAATTTATGTAATCTTATTTCCACAAATATTTATGAAGAATCTTTTTTGTGCCATGCCAGTATGGGCATCAGGCCAGAATTAGCTGCTATGCAGGAGTTCTTGGAAAATAAACAAAAAAGGGGAGTTTATGTTATTCTCCTTCTCTCTTGTTAGAGTTTCTGTGAAATTTGACAAGAAGAAAACTGTATGTCTGAGGCCCTGCCATGATTATCGTACCCTAAATACAATTTCTATCTCAGACTGGTGTCCTCTACTCTTGATAAATGATCTGACTGACCGTCAGTGGTTGTGATATTCATCAAATTGAACTCTGTTGGGCATGAAACCAGATCTTAAAATCTGGTGAGTGGAAAGTGTCTTTCCAGTCACAGTCACAGTATAGTTTACATGACTACTACATTATGCCATTTGGATTATTCAAGGCCATGACATATTTAAAATACTTATTAAATCAGATCATATTAACATCAATTTATAAAGTGTTTACTATGTGCCACGAAGTGTGTTAAACATTGGATATACAAAGAAAACCAAAAATTAATCTATACTCTTAGGGATTTCATAGTCTAACTGGGAAATAATATATAGACAACTATGTATAAATAAGTTTCTACATACACACATATGCATATGACAAATTGTATATAATCAATAGAGCAAAGACACTAGCATTAAGGATAACTAAGAAAGGCTTCTTGCAGAAGGTAGGATTTTAGCTGAATCTCAAAAAAGTCAGGAAAATCAGGAGGTGTGAAGAGGTATGAGGAAAGCATAGGGAAAAGACAAGTGACAGTACATAAAGTTAGGGACTGAAAAATCTTGTGGGAGAAACAACAAGCAAACCCAATGGCATTGGATCATAGAACATGTGTAGAGGAGTAAGGTGTAAGAAGACCAAAAGTTAGGAAATGGTGTAGTTCATTATGATTTATCTTTATAATGTTATCATTTATTCCTACTTGCAAACATATATTGAATTAACTAAATCTGGCCTCTAGAGCCTGTATAACATGTATCAAATTAGATAAATGTCCAATTCAGGAAGAGGAGATCTGATACATATAGTAGGTTATGAAGGAGTGCATTTATTTTCATGCAAATTGGAGAGTATATATGTATCCAAGGATCCCTGATCTAATAAAAGCAAGTTATTACAGTAATTTGTTTTTGGCTACTTGTGTTTTCGTTCCCACTTTGTTGTTAGTTTCTCCATTATGATTGTGCCACTTACAGATTTGATTAATCCATGGTTCTCCAGTGGGTACCTAAGGTACAGTGGAAAATTAAGATCCTGAAAAGATGGTTCTCTTCAGTCTCTATGCTCATCTCTAACTCATTGAGTCAATTCATTGTGTAAACATGCATCCAGTGCATGTTTTAATCCCTCAGTGTACCCACTTTCCTCTGTCCCTCCTAAGTCACATACAAGATGATCACCCTTGTTCTTATCATCGCCCACAAAAGTAGCACTGACATTTTAAAGAATTCCAAAATCCCCTTATTTGATTATGATTTTTCACTTCTCCCTATACCATCTCTTACCAAATCCTCTTCTTTGTCTACACCATGACTTCTAATCCCTTGACCCCTTGATTCTCAGGCAGGTCACCTTTCCTATATTAAACACTCTCTCCTCTTTTCCCTATATTATGCTCTTGGTGAACCAGTTCTACTCTACACTGTCCTTCTCTCTGAGCCTTCTCAACATTTTGCCAATAGCACCCAATCAAGAATAACCCTTGGATGAATTCCACTATTTTCCTCCTTCACTCCTAAACACATGCTGCTAAAGTGGAGAAAATGACACAACCGATTTGACTGGGTCCGTTACAAATTTATGTTATACAGCCTCACTTGGACCCTCACTGCTATTAGGCAATCCTCTTATTTTTCCTTTTTATCAATTCACTGTTCTGTTTTCCACAGTGACTTTTCCAAACCTTTTCAACCCTCTTCAAACCTTCCATGGCTTTTCCTTCCATCACCCTCACAGCTGAGAATATTCCTTCATATTTTGCAGAAACCATTCACCAAGAGCTCCCTCTCTCCCACCTTTTCCTCATATCATTCATATACAATCTGATTTCTTCACTCATATACCTATTTCTTTCTTCACCCCCTTCTCACATGATGAGAAATCCTCACTCCTTTCCAAGGCAAAGTGATTTCATTCCACTCTATGTCCTAAATAGATTGCCTCCTTTGTCATCCCCACTTAACACTTCAATTTCAATCACTCCCTATGTACTGTCTGCTTCCTTACTACCTACAAATATGCTCATATCTCCCCTATCCTCAAAATAATTTTCACTTCATTCTTCCATCTATGATAACTATCATCCAACATCTCTTCTGCCTTTTGAGGCTGAGCTCCTTGAAAGAGCTGTTTATATAGATGCCTTGGATGCTTCTATTTTCTTATCACTTTCTTCTTAACCCTTTCTGATTTGACTTCTGACTTAATCATTATACAAAAATTGCTCTCTCCACAGTTATTAATGATATTTTAATTACCAAATCCAAAGTCCTTTCCTCACTCATTTTCCCCCTTTGATCTCTTCACAGCTTTTCACATTGCATTGCTGATTACCATCTCCTCCTCAATACTTTCTTCTCTCTAGGCTTTTTCTCCCCTAGTTATCCTCCTACCTATATGACTCTTCTTTCTCAGTCTTCTTTGCTGAATCCTCTTCCAAATCATGCCATCTAACGATAGGTGACCCACAGGATCCTAAGAAGGGCTGTCCTTTTCTTCTATAGTACTTTTATTGATCTGATTAGCTCCAATGGATTTAATTATCATCAATATGTTGATGATTTTCAAATCTACTTAACCTTCCCTAACCTTTGTGTTGACTTTCATCATCACATTTCAAATTGTCTTTCAAATATCTTGAGTTAGATGTCCAATAAATATTTTCAATTTAACATGTCCCAAGCAAAACTTATCTTTCTCTCTTATACTCTCCTCACTGCCTATCTTCACCATTACTGTAGAGGGCATCATCATTTTCCTACTCCCTCAGGCTTGTGACATAGATGTTATCCTTTATTCCTCATTATCTTTCACACTTCACCCACCCTAACCAAGTTTTTTTTTGCCCAGGATTGTCAATTTCACCTTTGCAACATCTTTTGAATATGTTCCCTTCTTTCCTCTGCCATTGTCATTACTTTGATACAAATCCTCATGACCTAATGCCTGAACTATCACAAATGCCTGTTGGTGGGCTTACCTGCTTCCAGTCTTTCCCAAAGCCTATCCATCCTTCAATTACCAAAGTAATTTTCTTAAAGTACAGGTTTGACTACATGACTTTCCTATTCAGTGATATATTCCAGTCATTCCCTATTGTCTCCGGGATCAAATGCAAAAATCTCCTGTTTGGCATTCAAAGCCCTTCAAAGACAAAGTCCCTCCTACCTTTCTAGTATTCTTCATCTTGCTCCTTGTCACTTCAGTGACACTGGCATCCTTTCTCTTCCACAAACAAAATGCCTTATTTCTTGGATCCAGGATTTTCTCTGATTATCTCTGATACCTAGAATGCTTTCCCTAATCATTTATGTCTACTGGTTTCTTTAGCTTCCTTTACATTCCAACTAAAATCCTATCTTTTATTGGACGCCTCCCCAACCCTTCTTAATTCTAGGGTCTTCCTTCTCTTATTTACTTCCTATTTATCCAATTTGTACACATTTGTACATATTGTCTGCTTAGATTGTGAGTTCCTTGAGGTCAGGGACTTTCTTTTATTTCTTTTCATAGCCTGAACACTTAGTATGGCATCTGGAACATAGCAGATACTTAATAAATGTTTATTGACAATTGACAATGTCACTCATTAGACTATCCTCTCATAGGTCAGTTCATGCTCTTCCATGACCTGGCCCTGGGTTCAGATCTGTAACGTAATTGGGGTGAATGGGGCTATTCTTTAAAATAAGAAAATGTGTGGAAATGCATGAAATATTTCTTCCTTTTAGTGGTCTTCCTTCTGGTTGAGCCATACAGTGTAGCATGATTGCTCCTAAATTTCTTACCTAGGTTACCAGGCCCAGAGTACCATTACCAAGACACCCCATTCCCAGGTTTTATTTTCATTGTGCTTCACCAGACTATCTGACCTCTTCCATCTCTGTCACCTGCATCTTCTCTATTTCCTTCTTTTTCTAAATATTAGGGAAGGGGAAAAGAGTAGAGTTGGGAATTATTTGGCATGCAGCAGAGGTATAGGATGAACTCTGTGCATTGTTCCTCTCCCAGAATAACAATATCTATCCAAGGCAGTAAATGAGGATGAAGGAACCTCAGAAATACTGAGTCAGGCAATGTGGTATACAGTCTTTCCAGGTGAGTCATTCCCTCTCCCAGTGTGACTAATTTCGTCAGCAACCACTACTCTTTCTGAATTTTTCTTAGGTGCAAGCGATCCTAGTTATAGTTTTAATTTTGTTTTCCTTTTTTAAATAGCATTTTATTTTTTTCCCAGTTACATGTCATGACAATATTAAGCATTCATTTTTTTTTACAAGATTTTGAGTTCCAAATCTTTCTCTCTCCCTTCCTTTCCTTCCCTTTTCTGAAAATGGTAGGTAGTTTGATATGGTTTATACATGTGCTATCATGAGAAAATATTTCCATGTAAGTCAGAGTTGTGAAAAAAGAAACAGATCCAAAGGAAAAAAAAAAAACAAGAGAAAGAATAAAGTAAATGAAAAAAATGCATTGGTCTGCATTCATAGTCTTTGTCTGGACATGGATAGCATTTTCCTTTGTGCTTATTTTGGAGCATTGAGTTGCTGAGAGGAGCTGAGTCTCCATTCTCAGTTGATGCTCACACAGTGTTGCTGATACCATGTACAAGTTTTTATAGTTCTGCTCATTTTACTTTGTATCAGTTCATACAAGTCTTTCCAGGTGTTTCTGAAATGTTTCTGGTTATCATTTCTTATTGCACAATAGTATTTCATTACGTTCATATACCACAGCTTGTTCAGTCATTCCCCAGATGATGGGCATCCCCTCAATTTCCATTATTTTACCACCACAAAAAGGGCCACTATAAATATTTTACATGTATATGTACATATAGATCCTTTTTCCTTTTCTATGATCTCTTTGGGATATAGATCTAGCAGTAGTATTGTTAGATCAAAGGGTATGCACAGTTTGGTTGCTGTTTTGTTTTCCCAATCTGATAGGTATGAAATGGTAGCTCAGAGTTATTTTATTTTATTTTATTTTATTTTATTTTTATTTTATTTTTATTCTGGAAAACTTTTTATTGTAGGTGGAATAGGACATAGCTCAACACAAGGAGTTAGATGATTCCAATTTTGTTGGCAACATCTAAAAAAGCATAGTCAGGAGCAAGATGAACATAGGCCTTTCTCTCTACATCAGGCCGGATTAGTGTGTTGACATTGGCCACATCGATGTCATACAGCTTCTTTACAGCCTGTTTGATCTGATGCTTATTGGCCTTGACGTCCATAATGAAGACTAGGGTGTTGTTGTCCTCAATCTTCTTCATAGCAGACTCAGTGGTCAAAGGAAATTTAATGATGGCATAGTGATCGAGCTTGTTCAGGCGAGGGGTTCTCTTCCGAGGGTATTTGGGCTGCCTTTGAAGCCTCAGGGTCTTGGGTCTCCTGAAGGTGGGGGATGTTCTGGTCTTCTTTTTGTGGCTGTGGACACCTTTCAGCACCTCCTTCTTGGCCTTCAAAGCCTTGGACTTGGCTTCTGCCTTGGGGGGGACAACGGCTTCCTTCTTTGCCTTTGGCACCATCTTGGGGGAAAAAGGCTCAGAGTTATTTTAAATTGCATCTCTCTAATCAAAAGTGATTGAGAGTATTTCTTCATATGCCTATAGATAATTATTTTTTTCTTCATTGGAAAACTGCATGTTCATATCCCTTTGACTTTACTGATTGGGAAATGGATTGTATTCTTATAAATTTGACTCAGTTCTCTATATATTTGAAAAATGATGCCTTTATTAGAGACACTTGCTGTAAAGATTCTTTTCCATTTTTCTGTGTTCCTTTTAATCTTGGTCACATTAGTTTTGTTTGTACAACAGCTTTTTATATTTTATTTTTTTTTAAGCAATTGGAGTTAAGTAACTTGCTCAAGGTTACACGGCTAGTCATTATTTATGCATGGGTGCTCATTTTCTGACGCCGGATCTGATCTCGGGTCATCCCAACTCCAAGGCCAGCACTCTTACTCATTGCGCCACCTAGCCGCCCCTTTAGGGCAACTGGGGTTAAGTAACTTGCCCAAGGTTACAAGGCTAGGTTTTTGTTTGTGTGGATTAAGTGTCTGAGGCCGGCTCCGAACTCAGGTCCTTCTGACTCCAGGGCCTGCCCTCTATTCACTGCGACACCTAGCCGCCCCTAAAAGCTTTTTATTTTAATAATAAAAATGATCTGTTTTACCTTTTGCAATGCTCTTTTTTTTTAAACAAATACTTTATTAACTTCTGTTTTACATCATTCATTTCCGCCAGATTTTGAGTTACAATCATTTTCCCCCCATTATTCCCCTACCCAACCTCCCAGAATAGCAGTCCCACAAGATATCGCTTCCTCCAATCTGCTCTCTCCCATACCTTCTCCCATACCCCCATCGACTTTTCCATTAGAAGAAGATGAATCTTTGTGTCCCAATGCCTGCACATCTTATCTCCCAATTATAGGCAAAAGAGTATTAATAATAGTATTTATATATATATTTGAAACATTTAATGTTACGACCTCGAATTTCAGATCCATTTCCTTCCTCCCTTGTCACCCATTCCTTCTTGGGAGATAAGTAATTCAGTATATGTTGTACATGTCTAGCTATGCAAAACATTATCATAGTAGATATATTGTACAAGGCTGCTTATAATTCCCTCCCACTCATCCCACCCCCCACCTGGTCCATTCCCTACATGATCCTGTCCCTCTTCTATAGTGGGTACTTCCAACCTCCCCTCACCCCAAGGATGCCCTCCCATCCATCATCCCTCCTCTCATCCCCCTTCCCCCTATCCTGCTGCAGGTTGAGATATCCCATTTAGTATGTATGTCATTTTCTCCCTGAACCAAATTCAATGTGAATGTGGTTTTGCCTTTTTAGCCTTCCTTATTCTCCCCCTCCTTTGCACCCACTTCCCCTACATGAGATAGTTTACCCTACCATGTCTCTCCCCATCTCCTCTTGCCACTTTCCTCTCTCACCTCATAATTTCATCCCTTGAGTACTCTCCCTTCCCAACAAAATCAACCTATGCCCTCTATCCATATATAACTGTAACCATATACACACACATTCACATATGTATTCATATGACCACACCCCCTTCTTCCATTATTTTCATAGTGAGAAAGATATCATCAGTCACAGATATTGCTTTTCCATATAGGAATGTAAATAGTTCAACTTTGATAAGTTCCTTTTGATTTCTTTTCCCTGATTACCTTCTCAGGCATCTCTTACTTCTTGTGTCTGGATGTCAAATTTTCTATTCAACTCTGGTTTTTTCCTCAAGAATGCTTGAAAGTCCTCTATTCCACTGAATGACCATATTTTCTCCTGAAACAAAATACTCAGTTTTGCTGGGTAGGTGACCCTTGGGTTCATTCCCAGTTCTTTTGCCCTCTGGAATATCATATTCCATGCCCTTGGATCCCTCAGTGTAGAAGCTGCCAGGTCCTGGGCTATTCTGATTGTGTTTCCACAATATTGAAATTGTTTCTTCCTGGCTGCTTGTAGTATTTTCTCCTTGATCTGGGGATTCTGGAACCTGGCTATAATATTTCTGGGAGTTTTCTTTTTGGGATCTTTTTCAGGAGGTGATTGGTGGATTCTTTCAACCTCTATTTTGCCTTCTGGATCTAAAACATCAGGGCAGTTTTCCTTGAGAATTTCTTGCAGGGTGATTTCTAGGTTCTTTCCTTGATCATGGCTTTCAGGTAGTCCAATAATTTTTAAATTGTCTCTCCTGGATCTATTCTCCAGGTCAGTGGTTTTTCCCATGAGATATTTCACATTGCCTTCTAATCTTTCATTTGTTTGGATCTGCTTAACAGCATCTTGATTTCTCATAAAGTCACTAGCTTCCATTTGCTCCAGTCTAACTCTGAAGGAATGAATCTCCTCAGTGAACTTTTGAGATTCTTTTTCCATCTGGCAAATTCGACTTTTTAAGGCATTCTTCTCCTCAATGCCCTTTTGGGCCTCCTTTGCCATTTGAGCTAGTCTATTTTTTAAGGTGTTGTTTTCCTCAGTCAGGCTGTTGACCCTCATTTCATACTTTTCCTGCATCCTTCTCATTTCTCTTTCTAATTTTTCCTCCACTTCTCTTATTTGATTTTTAAAGTCCTTCTTAAGGTCCTCTATGGCCTGCAACCCACTCATGTTTTCCCCTGGGGCTTTTGGAGCAGGACTTCTGACCTCACAGTCCTTTTCCTGCTCTATGCCCCCAAAATAGGAGTCTAGGGTTGCATTTTTCTGTTTCCTTTGCCTTGGCATGTTGACACTTAATTGCTTGACTTTTGGGCTTGTTGCCACACTATGGCTTTAAGGCCAGATAGAGGAATTTTCGTCCCGAACATGTGGGGGGCAACTTCTGTTTCTGGCAAGTTGTAAACCCACCCACAACTTCCACCCTAGATCACAATCCAGATCCAGGGAGGTTAAAGCAAGAGTGATTACCCCCCAAGACTGATCGCTGGATCTCCCCACGATTTGTAGGCTGGGAGCCGGAGCTGCCTCTGAAAACTACAAAATGGCGTTTCTCCTCAGCGGCTTCTAGCCCCCAGGGGAGGGAGCTGACGCATTCCCCAAATACAGGTCCCAAAGTCCATAGGACACTAACCTCTTACTTTGTCCTAGGCAAGTCTATGTTGATAATTCTGGGGTCGCCACAGTTCCTGGTGTTCTGGGGTTCCTCCAGCCGGCTGCTGGCCCTGCCACCCTGGGGCTAAAACCTCGGCTCACGTGGACCTGGGCTCGGCTGGGCTTGGCTCCTGCGCTCTGCACTCTGCGCTCTGCCGGCTCCCAGACTGCTGCGCTGGTCCTTCCTGCAGGGTGCTGGGCTGTCCTCAGCGGGAGGTTAGCTTCTCTGTGTCGTTCTGTGGGTGCTGGGGCTCCAGAAGTTTTTCAGAGTCCTTTTTTACATAGTTTGTGGAGAATCTGGGGGTAGAGAGGCTTGGATGAGCTGTTTCTAGTCCGCCATCTTGGCTCCGCCCCCTGCAATGCTCTTTATCTCTTGTTTGGTCATTAATTCTTCTCCCCATATATTTGACAAGAAAACTATTTTTCCCTTCTAATTTGCTTATGGTGTCACCTTTTATATCTGAATTATGCCAAAGATCTGTCATATCTAAGTTTTCTAATATTCCATTTACCTCCTTAGTTTCTCTCTTGTTTACTTTATGGTTAGCTTCATTGAGTTATGAGAGGGGACAGTTGAGGTCCTTCACTATTATAGGTTTGCTGTTTATTTCTCTTGTGACTCACTTCACTTCTACTTTAACAATCTGGATGCTGGAGACTTCTAGGAGCCAAGATGGCTGCTGCTCTCCCATATTAACTTTAAATAACCATAAAATACTGCACAAAACAAATCATGGAACAGTGGAGCCAGCAGAAAGACAAAGCGAAGAAGTCATTTTGCCTGGGAGTCTTGGAAGATCAGCAAGAAAGGCCAGTATCACTGAGGTAAAAGAAGAGGACAGTCCAAGACAGTAAGTGTTCCAGTAAGCCAACAGCAAGTCTCACCTTAGCAAAGTAGAGGCAGATCCTAAGCTCCAGTATGGTGAGCAGGCAAACACCAACACCAGGACCTACCATGTGCCTTAGCATAGCCAGGAGAAGAGGCGGACTCTAGCTCCAAGAATCACCACAGGTTTTACTGTTAGCTTTAGGCAGGTAGGCATCCATTGGCTACTAGACATTCATGTGCTTCAACACAGTCAAGGACATGCAGGCATCCTCCAGCATTTAGACATCTACATGCTTCATTGCAGCCCAGGGAAATGTATAAAAGCCCCCACCTGGCCTCAGAACATACCAGACACCACCACTAGGACCCCAGGTCAACACCAGGTAAGCTGCCAGATGCCTACATCCTCTAGGTTCCAGTGCCTGAGGCCCTAGTGCACAAAGACAGTGACCACACCCTTAAACCCCAGTAAAGGAAACTTGGGATGCACTAGTGTAGAAGCTGCTAGATCCTGTGCTATTCTGATTGTGTTTCCACAATATTGAAATTGTTTCTTCCTGGCTGCTTGTAATATTTTCTCCTTGATCTGGGAGTTCTGGAAACTTGCTATAATATTCCTAGGAGTTTTCTTTTTGGGATCTTTTTCAGGAGGAGATGGGTGGATTCTTTCAACTTCTATTTCCCCCACTGGTTCTAAAACATCAGGGCAATTTTCCTTGGGAATTTCTTGAAGAATGATTTCTAGGTTCTTTCTTTGATCATGGTTTTCAGGTAGTCCAATACTTTTTAAATTATCTCTCCTGGATCTGTTTTTCAGGTTAGTGGTTTTTCCCATGAGATATTTCACATTGCCTTCTATTCTTTCATTTGTTTGCATCTGCTTAACAGCATCTTGATTTCTCATAAAGTCATTAGCTTCCATTTGCTCCAGTCTAACTCTGAAGGAGTGAATCTCCTCAGTGAGCTTTTGAGATCCTTTTCCCATCTGGCAAATTTGGCTTTTTAAGGCATTGTTTTCTTCATTGCCTTTCTGCCTCTTTTGCCATTTGAGTTAGTCTATTTTTTAAGGTGTTGTTTTCCTCAGTCAGGCTGTTGACCCTCATTTCATACTTTTCCTGCATCCTTCTCATTTCTCTTCCCCGTTTTTCCTCCACTTCTCTTATTTGATTTTCAAAGTCCTTCTTAAGGTCCTCTATGGCCTGTAACCTGCTCATATTTTCCTTTAGGGCTTTTGGAGGAGCATTTCTGACCTCACAATTCTCTTCCTGTTCTATGCTTAGATCCTCTTTGCCCCCAAATAGGAGTCTAAGGTTGCATTTTTCTGTTTATTTTGTTTCCTTTGCCTTGGCATGTTGCCACTTAATTACTTGACTTTTGGGCTTGTTGCCACAGTAGGACTCTGCCACCAAAGAGGAGAACTTTCATCCTGAACGTTGGGGATGAAAACTAGAACATAACCAAATGCAAAAAATGTAGAATGCATCTTTTTAGATCATGATGCAGTAAAAAATTATAAATAATAAAGGCTCATAGAAAGATAGACTAAAAATTTAATTGGAGACTAAATAATCTAATCCTAAAGAATGAGTGGATCAGACAACAAATAGAAATAATTGATAGCTTTATCAGAAAATGACAGTAATGAGACAGCATACCAAAACTTATGAGATGCAGCCAAAGCAGTTCATAAGGGAAAGGTTATATATATATATATATACATACACACACACAGAGACAGAGAGAGACAGAGAGACAGAGAGAGAGAGAGACAGAGAGAGAGACAGAGAGACAGAGAGCGAGAGAGAGAGGACATCAACAAATTGGGCAGGCAACTAAAAAAGCTAAGAAAAGAACAAATTAAAAATTCTAATTAAATACCAAATTAGAAATTCTGAACATCAGAGGAAAACTAAATAAAATTGAAAGTAAGAAAACTAGTGAACTAATAAATAAAACTAAAATCTGGTTTTATGAAAAAAAAAACCCAATGAAATAGATATATCTTTGGTTAATTTGATTTAAAAAAAAGAAAATCAAACTACCATTATCAAAAATGAAAAGGGTAAATTCACCACCAATAAAGAGGAAATTAGAACAATAATTAGGAACTATATTGCCCAACTGTATGCCTATAAATCTGACAATCTAAGTGAAATGGATGAATATTTATAAAAATATAAATTGCCTAGATTAAG
The DNA here is from genome assembly GCA_011680675.1 of Gymnobelideus leadbeateri. NCBI lineage: Eukaryota > Metazoa > Chordata > Mammalia > Diprotodontia > Petauridae > Gymnobelideus > Gymnobelideus leadbeateri. Next base: position 53,401 of record WOXC01004169.1, read on the forward strand.
AGAAGAGAAAATAAAATACTTAAATAACCACATTTCAGAAAAAAGAAATTGAACAAGATATTGATGAACTCCCTAAGAAAAAATCTCCAGGGCCAGTGTGAATTCTATCAAACATTTAAAGAACAAGTAATTCCTATACCACAAAAACTATTTGAAAAAACTATGCAGAGTACTAAGAAATTCTTTATAGTGCTGAGACCTAAACTGGGAAGAGTCAAAACAAAGAAAGAAAATTATAGACCAATTTCCTTGATGAATTTTGATTCAAAATTTTAAAATAAAATATTAGCAAAGAGATTACAGCAATTTATCATGAGAATAACATACTACAAGCAGGTGTGATTTATATGAGGAAAGCAAGGCTGGATCAATATTAGGAATACTATCAGCATAATTGACCATATCAATAACAAAGCTAGCAGAAATCATATGATTATCTCGATAAGAAAAAACTTTCAACAAAACATCACCCAATCCTGTTAAAAACACTAAAAAGCATAGAAATAAATGGAGTTTTCCTTAAAATGATAGGTAGTATCTATCTAAAACCATTAACGAGCCTTATATGTGAGGAATAAGCCAGAAGCATTCCCATTAACATCAGGTGTGAAACAAGTATGTCCATTACCACCACTATTATCCCATATTGTACTAGAAATGCTAGCTTTATCATTAAGAAACAAAAAAATAAAGATATTAGACTAGGCAATGAGAAAAGAAAACTATCGCCATTTGAAAATGATATGATGGCATATTTAGAGAATCTTAGAGAACCAACTGAAAAAGTGGTTGAGGAAAGTTACAGGATATAAAATAAATCCAGATAAATTGCTCGAATGTTTATATATTACTAACAAAGTTTGGCAGCAAGAGATCAAAAAAGAAATTCCATTTAAATTAACAATAGACAATATAAAGTAACTGGGAACCTATCATCATATTACATATATTTATGTATGTATATCATTATAGATTAGAGAAATACAAATGAAAAGAACTCTGATGTACCACCTCACACCTATCCAATTTACTAATCAGATAAAAATGGACAATGGAAATGGAAAAAAATGGAAAAAAAATATATTGGGGAAGATGTAGGAAAATTGGAACAATAATGCATTGTTCGGGGGTGGGGTTGTGAACTGATCCAAGTCTTCTGGAGAACAATTTGGAACTATGCACAAAGGTCTATAAAACTGCATACCCTTTGATCCAGCAATATCACTAGTAGGTTTGTATCTCAAAGAGTTCATAAAAAAGCAAAAAGGACCCACATATTCAAAAATATTTCTAGTAGCTCTTTATGTGGTGGCAAAATGTTTGAAATCAAAGGGAGGACAGTGAGTAGAGCATCGGCCCTGGAGTCAGAAGGACCTGAGTTCAGATCCGACCTCAGACACTTAATTCACACACAAAACAAAAACCTGGCCGAGTGACCTTGGGCAAGTTACTTAACCCCAATTGCCCTCCAAAAAGCAAAAAATAAAATAAAATAAAATGAACCTGTCTCTAAATAAAAGTTTAAAAAAAGAAGAAATCAAGGGAGGCCCATCAACTGGGAATAGCTGAAGAAGTTGCTGTATATGAATGTAATGGAGTACTGTTGTACTATAAGAAATGATGAGTACGTAGATTTCAGCAAAACCTGGAAATACATACATGAACTGATGCTATATGAATTGAGTATAACCAGTAGAACATTGTACACAGTAATAGCAACACTGCACAATGACCAACTTTCAGTGACTTGGCTCTTCTTAGAAATACAATAATCTACGATAATTCCAAAAGACTAATGGTGGAAAATAACCACATCTAGAGAAAGAACTATGGAGTATGAGTGCAGATTGAAGCATGACACTTTCTTTTTGTTGTTGTTGTTGTTCTGTTTTTCTTTTTCATGGATTTTCCCTTTTGTTCTGATTCTTCTTTCACAACATGGCTAACGTGGAAACATGGTTAATATGAGTGTCCTTGTATACTCATACACTCAGATTTCCTGCTGTCTTGGGGAGGGATGAGAGAGAGAGAAAAAAGAAAAAAATGGAACTTAAAATGTTATAAAAATAAATGTCGAAAACTATCTTTTCATGCAATTGGAAAAAAATAAAATACTATTAATTGGGGTGGGAAGTTATAGGATGATATACCACTTGGTACACATATTTAGTATTGACATTGCTTCACTGAATGAGGTACCTTTTATCAAGATGTAGTTTCCTTCCTTATCTCTTTTATTTTTTTCTATTTTTGCTCTTACTTTGTTTGACATCAGGATTGCTACCACTGCTTTTTTTTTTTTTTGTACTTCAACTGAAGAGTCCCTTACCTTTATTCTTCTTTGTCTCTATCTACTTCAGATATGTTTCTAGTAAACAACATATTTTAGGATTCTGATTTTTGATCCACTCTGCTGTCTGCTTCTGTTTTAGTTCATCCCATTCACATTAGAGCTATGATTACTACTTGTGTATTTACCTCCATCCTATTCTTCCTCCTGTCTGTCCTTTCTCCTTTCACCCTTTCCCTCCTTACTATTGTTTTGCTTCTCTCTACCACCTCCCTTGATCTGACCTCCCTTCAGTCAGGCCTTCCTCCCCTCCCCCCTTTTACTTGATCTTGTCCCCTCCTACTTCCCTGTTGGGGAAGATAGATTTCTATATTCAGCTGATTGTGTATGTGAGCCAATAATGCTGAGAGTAAGGTTCAAGTGATGTTCATCACTTGCCCTCCCATCTTCCCCTCCACTGTAATAGTTCCTTTGAACATTTCAAGTGAAGCCCATTCTACTATCTCTCTCATCCTTCTGCACCCATTGTATTACTGTTTCTCATCCCCTAATTCTTTGTATATCATTCCCTCAGATTCACTTTCTACTCTTTCTCTGTATGTTCCTCTAGCTCTACTTAGTAATACAATTTTTAAGAATTACAAGTATCATCTTCCCATGTTGAGATGTAGATAATTTATCTCTATTGAATCTCTTATGCTTTATTTTACCTTTTTACTCTCTTGAGTCTTGATATTGTAGGTCAATTTTTTTTAGTCTTTGGTTTAGTCTTCTCCTTACAAAAGCTTGAAATCCCTCTATTTCATCAAATAATCATTTTTTTTTCCCGTTGATGCTTACTTTTGCTGGGTACGCAAGTCTTGGTTGTAATGCTAGCTTCTTTGTCTTCTGGAATAGTATGTTTCATGACCTCCAGTCCTTTAATGTTTCAGCTGCCAAGTCCTGTTTAATCCTGATTTTCACACCCAGATATTTGAATTACTTCTTTCTGGAAACTTATAATATTTTCCCCTTGACCTGATTCTTCTGAAATTTGGCTATATTGTTTTAGGATCTCTTTCCTGGGGTGATTGGTGGATTCTTTCAATGGCTATTTTGCCCTTTGATTCTAAAACATCAGGGCAATTTTCCTTGATAATTTCTTGAAAGATGCCTTCCAGGTTGTCCATTTGATTACGGTTTTCAGGTACTCCAATGATCCTGATATTTTCTTCTCATGGATCCATTTTTCAAGTCAGTTGTTTTTCCCATGTGGTATTTTGTATTTTCTTCCCTTTTTTCATTTTTTTGGAATTTGATTGTTTTATGATGTCTCACAGAATCATTAACTTCCACTTGCCCAATTCTGACTTTTAGTGTTTTGTTTTCCAAAATTAGTTTTTGTATTTTCTTCTCCATTTGATTGATTGCACTCTTTTAAGGAGTTTTCTTCAGTAGATTTTTATATCTCCTTTTCCATTTGACCCACTTTACTTTTTAAGCAGTTTTCCAAGTTGTTGAGTCTTTTTTCATAATTGTCTTGCATCACTCTCATTTCTATTTTTTCTTTCATCTCCCTTGTAAGATTTTTTATTTTTTTATTTTTTTAAAAAATGCTTTATTAACTTCTGTTTTATATTATGCATTTCCACCAGATTTTGAGTTACAATCATTTACAACCTCCCAGAATAACAGTCCCACAAGATATCACTTCCTCCAATCTGCTCTCTCCCATACCTTCTCCCATGCCCCCATCGACTTTTCCATTAGATGAAGGTGAATCTTTGTGTCCCAATGCCTTCACATCTTATCTCCCAATTATAAGCAAAAGAGTATTAATAATAGTATTTATATATATTTGAAACATTTAATGTTAAGACCTCGAATTTCAGATCCATTTCCTTCCTCCCTTGTCAACCATTCCCTCTGGAGAGATAAGTAATTCAGTATGTGTTGTACATGTCTAGATATGCAAAACATTATCATAGTATATATATATTGTACAAGGCTGCTTATAATTCCCTCCCACTCATCCCACACCCCACCTGGACCATTCCTTACATGATCCTGTCCCTCTTTTATAGTGGGTACTTCCAACCTCCCCTCCCCCCAAAGATACCCTCCCATCCATCATCCCTCCCCTCATCCCCATTCCCCGTATTCTGCTGCAGGTTGAGATATCCCATTTAGTATGTATGTCATTCTCTCCCTGAACCAAATTCAATGAGAATGTGGTTTTGCCTTATTTGCCTTCCTATTCTCCCCCTCCCTTGCAACCACTTCCCCTTGCTTCTTCTACATGAGATAGTTTACCCTACCCTGTCTCTCCCCATCTCCTCTTGCCACTTTCCTCTCTCACCTCATAATTTCATCCCTTGAGTATTCTCCCTTCCCAACAAATTCAACCTATGTCCTCTCTCCATATATAACTGTAACCATCTACACACACATTCACATATGTATTCATATGACCATACACCCTTCTTCCATTATTTTCATAGCGAGAAAGATATCATCAGTCACAGTTATTGCTTTTCCATATAGGAATGTAAATAGTTCAACTTTGATAAGTTCCTTTTGATTTCTTTTCCCTGATTATCTTCTCAGGCATCTCTTCCTTCTTGTGTCTGGATGTCAAATTTCCTATTCAATTCTGGTTTTTTCCTCAAGAATTCTTGAAAGTCCTCGATTCCACTGAATGACCATATTTTCTCCTGAAACAAAATACTCAGTTTTGCTGGGTAGGTGACCCGTGGATTCATTCCCAGCTCTTTTGCCGTCTGGAATATCATATTCCATGCCCTTGGATCCCTCAGTGTAGAAGCTGCCAGGTCCTAGGCTATTCTGATTGTGTTTCCACAATATTGAAATTTTTTCTTCCTGGCTGCTTGTAGTATTTTCTCCTTGATCTGGGGATTCTGGAACTTGGCTATAATATTCCTGGGAGTTTTCTTTTTGGGATCTTTTTCAGGAGGTGTTTGGTGGATTCTTTCAACCTCTATTTTGCCCTCTGGATCTAAAACATCAGGGCAATTTTCCTTGAGAATTTCTTGAAGGGTGATTTCTAGGTTCTCTCTTTGATCATGGCTTTCAGGTAGTCCAATAATTTTTAAATTGTCTCTCCTGGATCTATTTTCCAGGTGAGTGGTTTTTCCCATGAGATATTTCACATTGCCTTCTAATCTTTCATTTGTTTGGATCTGCTTAACAGCATCTTGATTTCTCATAAAGTCATTAGCTTCCATTTGCTCCAGTCTAACTCTGAAGGAATGAATCTCCTCAGTGAACTTTTGAGATTCTTTTTCCATCTGGCAAATTCGACTTTTTAAGGCATTCTTCTCCTCATTGCCCTTTTGGGCCTCCTTTGCCATTTGAGTTAGTCTATTTTTTAAGGTGTTGTTTTCCTCAGTCAGGCTGTTGACCCTCACTTCATACTTTTCCTGCATCCTTCTCATTTCTCTTTCCAATTTTTCCTCCATTTCTGTTATTTGATTTTAAAAGTCCTTCTTAAGGTCCTCTATGGCCTGCAACCCGATCATGGTTTCTCCTGGGGCTTTTGGAGCAGGACTCCTGACCTCACAGTCCTTTTCCTGCTCTATGCCCCCAAAATAGGAGTCTAGGGTTGCATTTTTCTGTTTTCTTTGCCTTGGCATGTTGCCACTTAATTACTTGACTTTTGGGCTTGTTGCCACACTATGGCTTTAAGGCCAGATAGAGGAATTTTCGTCCCGAACGTGTGGGGGGCAACTTCCGTTTCTAGCAAGCTGTAAACCCACCCACGACTACCACCGTAGATCACAATCCAGATCCAGGGAGGTTAAAGCAAGAGTGATTTCCGCCCCAAGACTGATCGCTGGATCTCCCTACAGATTTGCAGGGTGGGAGCGGCAGCTGCCTCTGAAAACTGCAAAATGGCATTTGTCCTCAGCGGCTTCTAGCCCCCAGGGGAGGGAGCCGACGCATTCCTTAATACTAGTCCCAAAGTCCATAGGAAACTAACCTCTTACTTTGTCCCAGGGAAGTCTATGTTGATAATTCTGGAGTCACCACAGCTCCTGGTGTTCTCGGGTTCCTCCAGCTGGCTGCTGGCCCTGCCGCCCTGGGGCTAAAACCTCGGCTCATGTGGATCTGGGCTCGGCTTGGCTCCTGTGCTCTGTGCGCTTCGTGCTGCCAGGTCCCAGACCACTGCGCTGGTCCTTCCTGCAGGGCTGCTGGGCTGTCCTCAGCGGGAGGTTAACTTCTCTGTGTCATTCTGTGGGTGCTGGGGCTCCAGAAGTTGTTCAGAGTCCCCTTTTACATCGTTTGGGGGGAATGTGGGGGCAGAGTGGCTTGGATGAGCTGTTTCTACTCCGCCATCTTGGCTCTGCTATATTACTTCTTACATTATCGTGCTTAGTTTTTTGACTTGTGCTCTTTTGTGACATCTCTGATCATTAACTCATCTCAATTGTTTCTGTCCTTAAGTTGTTAAAATTGTTTTGCTTATGTAGAGAGCTTTTCATTTAGCATTAACTTTCGTTCTAGATTTTTTCTTCACTTCTCTGTATTTATATCCCCAGTCAGTCATCTTTTTCTGTTTCTTTGGAGAGACTTCTTATCTTGTCTTCAAGTTTTCCTATTCTGCCAATTATTTCTGCAGTGTAGGCTATATAATAGTTTTTCATCATTCTTATTTTTCTATTGAATTCCAGGAATGTCTTAATTTAATTCAATGCTCTCTTTGAAATTCACAGCGTTCTCAACCTCATCAGGTGTTGATTTGTATTTTTTTTTTTGTTGCAATAATTTTTCATAGATGTCTGGATTCATTTAAGTTGATCTGGAGACCAATTCCTTTTTTTTTCCTTTTTGGAGGGCAGTTGGGGTTAAGTAACCTGCCCAAGGTCACACAGCTAGTTTTTTTTTTTTTTTGGTGTGTGTGTGTGTGTGTGTGTGTGTGTGTGTGTGTGTGTGTGTGAGAGAAGTGTCTGAGGTCAGATCTGAACTCATGTCCTCCTGACTCCCAGGCCTGTGCTCTACTTACTACGCCACCTAGTTGCCTCACTAGCTTCCCTTTTGTTATTAATCTTTTCCCTTCTAGTTTGTTCTCAAGGCCTTTAAGTGAGATTTCTTCCTCCAGATATATTTTGTAACTTCAATCTTTTTTCCTTATATGTAGATAACTAGGCAGCACAATGGACAGAGTGCTAGTCCTGGAATCAGGAAGACATAAGTTCAAATTCAAACTTACTAGCAAGTTACTTAATCCCTGTCTGTATGAGCTTCTTCAGCTATATAAACAGAGATAATAATAACATCTACTCCCCCAGAATCACAAGGCCCACTTGGAAAAACTTCTACAGTACTGTGAAACAGGGGTGAAAGAAGGAGCCACTTTGGTATATGGAGGAAAACAAGTCCCCAGGCCTGGCTTTTTTATGGAGCCAACTGTGTTCACAGATGTTGAAGACCACATGTACCTTGCCGAAGAGGAATCTTTTGGGCCTGTTATGGTCATTTGTAAATTCAAAAATGGGGACATTGATGGAGTGTTGCAACAAGCAAATAATACAGGCTTCAGGGGTTTTCACAAGAGATATAAACAAAGCTATGTATGTGAGTGAAAAGCTGGAAGCAGGGATGGTCTTCATCAATACCTACAACAAGACTGATGTGGCGGCCCCATTTGGTGGCGTGAAACAATCTGGTTTTGGCAAAAACTTGGGGAAAGAGGCTCTCCACGAGTACCTAAAAACATAGCCAGTCACTCTGGAATATTAGATCACCATGGGCTCCAGAACCCCTCTAGAGGCATCTCCATCACTGTGTTCTCCACCCAGCATTTGACAAGACTCCTGGGAGTACTCTTGGAACAAACATAATCAACCAACAACAACAACAACAAAGATAATTTCCTATGATTACATTCCTGTTCATCTGCATGGGTGTGACCCTGAAAAATTTTTACACTTGATAACTAACTACAGCGATTTTGTTTCTACAAGTTTGTACATTAAACACATTTTTAAGGGTTTTCAGGTTCTTTGGATTTTAAAAACCGATCCAGCCTTGTTCACTCCTATTCATTCACACCCTGTGGTACCATAGAACTGTTCACCAATTGACCAAGTGCCCTTAATATTGTTTTTGTATGATATATACAGATTGTGGAATCGAATCCACACACTAAGTTGTTAAAAATATTTTCTACCTCTTTGGTACTAATAAGTAGTAATAAAGAATGTGAATGGTGATCATATAAAAAATAATAATAACACCTACTTCCCTGGATTGTTTTGAGGATGAAATGAGTTGATATTTGTAAAATACTTAGTACAGAATCTACCACATGGTAGGCAATAAATGCCTTTTTTTCTCCTTCATCCCTTATTTTCCTATCAGTCACTTTCTTTTTTCCATTTGATGGCAGATTTCATGAAGGCTGGGTTTCAAAGCTATCTCAATTTCTGCTCATGCTGTGAATTGAATTTTCGTTGGTCTCAAGTGACTTCTGCTGGGATAGAATGGCTGCAAATGGATTCCCTTCTGCTTTCCTTCAGGTATGGTGTAGTTCCCCTTTACATCCTGTTTTTACTGTTCTATTTCAGCTTAATAGCTGCTGCAGACTGTCATGCTGCCATATAAAGTGGAGCACACTTCTGCTTTCCTATTCCTTTACCTACTCTATCACTCTCATTCATCTTTTTACATAATGGTATTGATGAGTTGAAGGATACGTATAATTTAGTAGCTATTATGGTATATTTCAAAATTACTTTCCAAAATGGTAGGACCAATTCACAGTTCCATAAACAATGTGTTAATGTATCTATGCTCTTACCTTTAAGATATTCAGATCAAATGCCAGCTATTATTTAAGGAATTCTCCTGCTTGAAGTATAAGGCACACTTCTACTCCAAAAGAGTAATTTGAATACAACTTTTGTTTGAAAATTTCTCTTTATTCCTTTTAAAAAAAAATGGGTAGTAAACATTGTTGGTTTTAAGCTGAATGAATCCCTTAGTGACCACCAGATAAACTTGAGGTGAAGTTTATTTTTCCCTTCAATAGCTCCTTATTTCCTGGAGCTGACTGCTTCTGTTGTTGCTTCATACTTTCAGTGGCAGGAATCAAACATCTTTGCTAGTTGGATCTGCTTTGGGCTTAAAGCCTTTCATCTATTATTTCTTTGAATATGTCTGCCTTTCTGCCCCAAATTTTGGTTTGAAGTCTCTAGACTTTTCTCCTATCTTTAATCTTCATCATAAGCTCTGATACAAAGTGGCCTTTTTCTCTAAGGCCTTTCTTACTTCTAAATCTATGATGTGTAGGACTTGGTAGGTTCTAAAGAAGGTTAGACCAAGCTCAACCTTCAACTTGTTCTTGGCTTTTGTTTTAAAGTTGATTTTCTTAAACTTATATTTCATTAAATTGATGTTTCTAAGGTTTTTGAGGATTTTTTTTTAATTTGCCCTTTTCCCCCAGTTTTTTTTTCCTTTTATGTTTGGATTTTGAACCTGGTTTTTTAAAACCTGATTTATTTTTGATGTTTTAACTCAAACATGTTTAATCTCAACTTCTATCTTCCCCAACTAAAAGGATTTTGTTTATTCATACTGCAGTGTGTTTAGTTGAATACATTCAGTGGTCTTCATTTTGAGTTGATTAATCATTTGTAAGCAAATATAAAAACATGAAGGATGTTGTAGATAATGTGGTAACTCTTGTGGCACAATACTGATGTCAGTTACCTGCAAGCCATACCCACTTCCTTTCCTTGATAATCACTGCTGGAGAAAATAATAAAATAGAGCTGATTTCACCTACTACTTTGTGGTATTTCTTTTATTTATTATATATCATATATTTATTGTTATTTATCACTTTAATTGTATATCATGTATTATATTATATTATAATGTATTATAATATAATATAATATTATAATACACTATATTATACTATACTATACTATATTATATTATATTACATTATATTATGTTATATCATATCATATCATATCATATCATATCATATCATATCATATCATATCATATCATATCATATTATATTATATTATATTATATTATATTATATTATATTATATTGTCTTTGCTTCATATTGTATAAAAATTGTTTGACTTCTCCAAACCTTTCCTTTTTTTCCTTGGCACCAACCATATTTCCACCCTAACCACCTTTCTTCACACATTTAAGACTTTTGAAATAACCTATTTATTCAGAAGTTGGAAGCCATGAGATATAAAATTCCTTGAATTTTTTTTTTACATCCTTCCTCAGACTTCCCAAAAAACCCACAGAATATCAAGGATAGAATGGAGCTCAGAGGCCTTCTCATCTAATCAATACTCGAATAAGAATATACAACATACTTCCCAAATGATCATACAGAGTTTTTTTTTTTTTAATCCACAGTGAGTGGGACCACACACTTTCATTTAAAAAAAAATATTTGTTGAGGATCTTAATCTATATGACTCAGTTCAATAAGCATTTATTTGTATTGACATTTATTTTTTTAATTCAAATTTATTTTAATTTTCAATTTCAAATTCTCTCCCTCCTTCTACCCACACTGGACCCATTCAGAAGGCAAGAATAAAAATATGCATTAAGAATAAGTAGTCACACAAAAACATATTTCCACATTAATTTTTTTTCTAAAAACGAAACAGAAAGGAAGGGAAAAAGAGATAGTTTAATCTGTGCTGTGAATCCAACAGTTTTCCGTTTGGAGGGAGAAAATATTTTTTTATAATAATCCTTTAGAATTATCCTGGATAATTGAATTGATCAGTTACTGGTTTTTACAGTATTGCTTTTACTGTATATATTGTTCTCAGATTTCTGTTTACCTCACTCTTGATCAGTTCATAAGGTCCTCCTATGTTTTCCTATAATCATGCTTTTTATTGTTTATTTAGAGCACAGAAGTTTTTCATCACATTCATATATCATCATTTATCAAGTCATTACACAATTGATGGGTATTCCCTCTGTTTCTAATTCTTTGAAATAACAAAGTTACAGTAGATAGTTTTGTACATATAGGTCCTTTTCATTTTTCTTTGATCTCTTTGGAGTATAGACTTAGTAATGCTTTGTGTATGTACAGTTTTGTACTTTTGAAGGAAAGTTCCAAATCACTTTCCTGACTGATTCAATTAGTTCACAGTTCTTCCATTAGTGCATTAATGAATATATTTTCCACATCCCTTCCAGCATTTGTCATTTGCCTTTTATATCATCTTAGCCAATCAAATGAGTGTGAGGTAGTGCCTCAGAGAGATTAAATTGGCTAATTATTAGTGATCAAGAATATTTTTCTGTGGGTATTGATAGTTTTGATTTCTTCCTCTGAAAATTTCCTTTTCATATTCCTTGATGATTTACTAATTGAAAAAATGGTTGTTTTTCTATAAATTTGGCTCACTTCTTAAAGCATTTTAAAAATGAAACTTTTTACAGAGAAACTTATGATGAAAATTGTCCCCAGTTTCCTGCTTTTCTTCTAAGTTTAACTGTATTGATTTTTTTTTTTTTGCTCTTTGAAAAGGGGAAGGCAAGGCAATTGAGGTTAAGTGACTTGCCCAAGGTCACATGGCTAGTAAGTGTGAAGTGTCTGAGACTGGATTTGAATTCAGGTCCTCCTGACTCCAGGGCTGGTGCTCTATTCACTGTGTCACCTAGCCTCCCCTGCACTGATTTTCTTTATGCAAAATCCTTTAAATTTTATGTAGTGGAAATTATCCATTTTGCCTGCTGTAGACCTCTCTACCTTTCATTTGCTCATGAATTCTTCCTCTGTCCATAGATCGGACATGTAACTTGTTCCATATTCCTGTAATATGGATATAATATAACCCTTTATATCTAAATCATATGCTCATATTGGTATATGGTGTGAAGTGTTGGTTTACATCTAATTATGATCAAATGCTTTCCAGTTTTGCCAGCAGTTTTTTTTTCAAGTAGTTCTCATTGGTTTTTTTTTTTTTTTAAGCAATTGGGGTTAAGTAACTTGCTCAAGATTACACAGCTAGCCATTATCTGTGTGTGGGTGCTCATTTTCTGAGGCCAGATTTGATCTCGGGTCATCCCAACTCTGAGGCCGAGGCTGGCACTCTTACTCACTGCACCACCTAGCCGCCCCTTTAGGGCAATTGGGGTTAAGTAACTTGCCCAAGGTTACACGGCTAGGTTTTTGTTTGTGTGGGTTAAGTGTCGGAGGATGGCTCCAAACTCAGGTCCTTCTGACTCCAGGGCCGGCGCTCTATTCACTGCGCCACCTAGCTGTCATCTCTTCATATTCTTAATCTTTTGTTTCTTTAAATGAATTGTTATTTTCCCCCCTAGCTCTATAAAGTAATTCTTTGATAGTTTGATTGATGTAGCATTGAGTTAGCATTGCAATTTTTATTGTATTGGCTCAGCCTAGCCAAGAACAATTACTATTTCAGTAGTTGTTTAGATCTGTCTTTATTTGGGTGAAAATGTTTTGTAATTGAATTCATATAGTTACTGGTAAACTCTCAAGTATTTCATACTACCTGCAGTTATACCAAATGACATTTTTTTTCTGTCTCTTCCTGCTCAATTTTTTTGGTAATATACATAAATACTGATGATTTGTATGGGTTTATTATATAATTTGTAACCTTCTGTAAGTCAATTGTTTCAACTAGATTTTAGTTAACTCTCTTGTGTTCTCAAGTATGTTATAATCCAATTTGCAAAAAGTGGTAGATTTATTTCCTTATTGCTTATTTTTATTTTTTCAACTTATTTCCTTGTCTTATTGCTATAACTAGCCTTTGTAGTACAAAATTGAATAATACTGATAAAAACATCCTTGTTTCACTCCCAACTTATTTGAAAGACTTCTAGTTTACTCCACTACAGATAATGTATGAAATTGGTTTTAGATGAATACTAATTTTGATTTTAATTAAAGCTCCATTGATTCATGTGCTCTCTTTGTTTTTTAATAGGAATTATATGCTGTCAAAAAGTTTTCTGCATTTATTGAAAAAATCATAGAATTGTTTTATTTTGTTACTTATATGATCTATTAAGATTATAGTGTTCCCAATTACAAAACACTTTTCACACAAATAAAGACAGATCTAAATAACTGGAAAACTATCAGTTACTCATGGGTAGGCCAAGCTAATATAACAAAATGACAAATCTTCTGTATTAATTTACTTATATAGTCCCCTACCAATCAAAGTACCAAAAATTACTTTATAGAACAAAAATTTGTACAAAAATTCATCTAGCAGAGCAAAAGATCCAGAATATCAAGGGAATTAATGAAAAGAAATGCAAGGAAAAGTGGACTAGTTGTACCAGATTTTAAATTATATTATAAAGCAGCAATCATCAAAGCTACTTGATACTGGCTAAGAGATAAACTGGTAGATTGGTGGAATAGGTGAGGTACACAAGAAATGCTACTTAATGAATATAGCAAACTACTATTTGATAAACCCAAAGACTCCAGCTTCTGGGATAAGTATTCACTATTTGACAAAAACTGCTAGGAAAACATGAAAGCAGCATGACAGAAACTAAGTAAAGATCAATATCTTAAACCATATACCAAGATAAAGTCAAAAGTTGTACATAATTTAGATACAAAAACTGATACTGTAAGCAAACTAGGGGAGCAAGGAATAGTTTACCTGTCAGATCTATGGGGAAGGGAAGAATTTATGAGGAAACAAGAGATAGAGAATATTTTGAAATGCATAGTGGATGGTCTTTATTATGTTAAATTGAAAAGTTTTTGTACAAAATCAATGTAACAAAGACTAGAAGGGAAGCAGAAAGCTGTAAAACAATTTTTCCAGCCAACGTCTCTGATAAATGTCTCAATTCTACAATATTTGGAGAACGGAGTCAAACTTATAAGAATTAAAGTCATTTCCCAAATGATAAATTGTCAAAGGAAATGAACAGGCAGTTTTCAGGTGAAGAAATTAAAGCTATATATAGTCATATAAAAATGTTCTGAATCACCAGTGATTAGAGAAATGCACATCAAAACAATTCTGAGGTATAATATTACACCTAACAGATTCACTAACATGAAAAAACAGGAAAATAATAAGTGTTGGAGAAGATATAGGAAAATTGGAACACTAACACATTTTTTTAAACAAATGCTTTATTAACTTCTGTTTTACATCATTCATTCCCGCCAGATTTTGAGTTACAATCATTTTCCCCCCATTATTCCCCTACCCAACCTCCCAGAATAGTAATCCCACAAGATATCGCTTCCTCCAATCTGCTCTCTCCCATACCTTCTCCCATACACCCATCGACTTTTCCATTAGAGGAAGGTGAGTCTTTGCATCCCAATGCCTGCACATCTTATCTCCCTATTACGAGCAAAAGAGTATTAATAATAGTATTTATATTATATTTGAAACATTTAATGTTACGACCTCAAATTACAGATCCATTACCTTCCTCCCTTGTTGCCCATTCCCTCTTGGGAGATAAGTAATTCAGTATATGTTGTACATGTCTAGCTATGCAAAACATTATCATAGTAGATATATTGTACAAAGCTGCTTATAATTCCCTCCCACTCATCCCACCCCCCACCTAGTCCATTCCCTACATGATCCTGTCCCTCATTTATAGTGGGTACTTCCAACCTCCCCTCACCCCAAGGATGCCCTCCCATCCATCATCCCTCCTCCCATCCCCCTTCCCCCTATCCTGCTACAGGTTGAGATATCCCATTTAGTATGTATGTCATTTTATCCCTGAACCAAATTCAATGTGAATGTGGTTTTGCCTTTTTAGCCTTCCTTATTCTCCCCCTCTTTTGCAACCACTTCCCCTTGCTTCTTCCGCATGGGATAGTTTACACTACCTGTCTCTCCCCATCTCCTCTTGCCACTTTCCTCTCTCACCTCATAATTTCATCCCTTGAGTATTCTCCCTTCCCAACAAATTCAACTTATGCCCTCTATCCATATATAACTGCAACCATATACACACACATTCACATATGTATTCATATGACCACACCCCTTTCTTCCATTATTTTCATAGTGAGAAAGATATCATCAGTCACAGTTATTGCTTTTCCATATAGGAATGTAAATAGTTCAACTTTGATAAGTTCCTTTTGATTTCTTTTCCCTGATTACCTTCTCAGGCATCTCTTGCTTCTTGTGTCTGGATGTCAAATTTTCTATTCAACTCTGGTTTTTTCCTCAAGAATGCTTGAAAGTCCTCTATTCCACTGAATGACCATATTTTCCCCTGAAACAAAATACTCAGTTTTGCTGGGTAGGTGACCCTTGGGTTCATTCCCAGCTCTTTTGCCCTCTGGAATATCATATTCCATTCCCTACAATCCCTCAGTGTAGATGCTGCTAGGTCCTGTGCTATTCTGATTGTGTTTCTACAATATTGAAATTGTTTCTTTCTGGCTGCTTGGAGTATTTTCTCCTTGATCTGGGGATTCTGGAACCTGGCTATAATATTTCTGGGAGTTTTCTTTTTGGGATCTTTTTCAGGAGGTGATCGGTGGATTCTTTCAACCTCTATTTTGCCCTCTGGATCTAAAACATCAGGGCAGTTTTCCTTGAGAATTTCTTGAAGGGTGATTTCTAGGTTCTTTCCTTGATCATGGCTTTCAGGTAGTCCAATAATTTTTAAATTGTCTCTCCTGGATCTATTCTCCAGGTCAGTGGTTTTTCCCATGAGATATTTCACATTGCCTTCTAATCTTTCATTTGTTTGGATCTGCTTAACAGCATCTTGATTTCTCATAAAGTCATTAGCTTCCATTTGCTCCAGTCTAACTCTGAAGGAATGAATCTCCTCAGTGAACTTTTGAGATTCTTTTTCCATCTGGCAAATTCGACTTTTTAAGGCATTCTTCTCCTCATTGCCCTTTTGGGCCTCCTTTGCCATTTGAGTTAGTCTATTTTTTTAGGTGTTGTTTTCCTCAGTCAGGCTGTTGACCCTCATTTCATACTTTTCCTGCATCCTTCTCATTTCTCTTTCTAATTTTTCCTCCACTTCTCTTATTTGATTTTTAAAGTCCTTCTTAAGGTCCTCTATGGCCTGCAACCCGCTCATGTTTTCCCCTGGGGCTTTTGGAGCAGGACTTCTGACCTCACAGTCCTTTTCCCGCTCTATGCCCCCAAAATAGGAGTCTAGGGTTGCATTTTCTGTTTCCTTTGCCTTGGCATGTTGCCACTTAATTACTTGACTTTTGGGCTTGTTGCCACACTATGGCTTTAAGGCCAGATAGAGGAATTTTCGTCCCGAACGTGTGGGGGCAACTTCCGTTTCTGGCAAGCTGTAAACCCACCCACGACTTCCACCCTAGATCACAATCCAGATCCAGGGAGGTTAAAGCAAGAGTGATTACCCCCCAAGACTGATCCCTGGATCTCCCTACAAATTTGCAGGCTGGGAGCGGGAGCTGCCTCTGAAAACTCCAAAATGGCGTGTCTCCTCAGCGGCTTCTAGCCCCCAGGGGGCGAGCGATGCATTCCCTAATACCAGTCCCAAAGTCCATAGGACACTAACCTCTTACTTTGTCCTAGGCAAGTCTATGATGATAATTCTGGAGTCGCCACAGCTCCTGGTGTTCTGGGGTTCCTCCAGCTGGCTGCTGGCCCTGCCGCCCTGGGGCTAAAACCTCGGCTCATGTGAACCTGGGCTCGGCTCGGCTCCTGCGCTCTGTGCGCTGCGTGCTGCCAGGTCCCAGACCACTGCGCTGGTCCTTCCTGCAGGGCTGCTGGCCTGTCCTCAGCGGGAGGTTAGCTTCTTTGTGTCGTTCTGTGGGTGCTGGGGCTCCAGAAGTTGTTCAGAGTCCCCTTTTACATCGTTTGGGGGGAATGTGGGGGCAGAGTGGCTTGGATGAGCTGTTTCTACTCCGCCATCTTGGCTCCACCCCCAACACTAACACATTTTTGATGGAGTTGTGAACTGATCCAAAAATTCCAGAGAGCAAATTAGAATTATGTTCAAATGGCTGCAAAACTGTGCATACCCTTTGACCCAGCAATACCACTTCTAGGTCTGTATCCCAAAGAGATCAGAAAAATGGGAAATGGACCCACATGTACAAAAATATTTATAGCAGCTCTTTATGTAGTGGGTAATAATTTGAAATTGAGGGGATACCCATCAAGTGGGAAATGAATGAACAAATTGTGGTATATGAATGTAATGGAATACTATTTTGCTATAAGAAATGATGAGCAGGCAGACTTCAGAAAAACCTGGAAAGACTTGCATGAATTTTATGCTAAGTGAAGTGAGCAGAACTAGGAGAATATTGTACATAATAACAGCCACGTTGTGCAATGACTAAGTTAGACTTAGCTCTTCTCATCAAGACAAGGATCTATAACAGCCCCAAAAGACACATGATGGAAAATGTTTTTCATATCCAGAAAGAACGATAAAGTTTGAATGCTGATGAAAGCATACTTTGCTCTTTCTTTGGGTTTTTCTTTTCTCTCCTCTTTTTTCTTTTCTTTTCTTTTCTTTTCTTTTCTTTTCTTTTCTTTTCTTTTCTTTTCTTTTCTTTTCTTTTCTTTTCTTTTCTTTTCTTTTCTTTTCCTTTCCTTTCCTTTCCTTTCCTTTCTTTTCTTTTCTTTTCTTTTCTTTTCTTTTCTTTTCTTTTCTTTTCTTTTCTTTTCTTTTCTTTCTTTCTTTCTTTCTCTTTCTTTCTTTCTTTCATTTCTTTTTTTTTTGTGGTTCCTCCCATTGGTTCTAATTATTTTTTTAAACATGACTAAGGTGAAAAGATGTTTAATATGAATGTATATGTAGAGCATATAGCAGATTGCACTTTGTCTTGTGGAAGGGGAATTAAGAGAGAGGGGGTGAAAACTTAAAACCCCAAATCTTGAGGAAGTGAATGTTGAAAACTAAAAATAAGCAAATAAAATTTAAAAAGTATGATAATGTTTCTAATAGTAAATCAGCTTCACATTACAAATATGAATCTAGTCTGGTCATAGTCTATGGTCTTTACGATATATTGCTATAATCTCCTTGATAGAATTATATTTATTTTTTTCATCAGTATTCATTAGAGAAATAGACCTACAGTTTTCTGTTTCTGCTTTTACTCTCCTATTTCATGTATCAAAACCATATTTATGTCATTGGAGAAATTTTGTAGGACACCTTCTTTAACCATTTTTCCAAATAATATATATTATATTAGAATTAATTGAGCTTTAAATATGTGCTAGAATTCATTTGTAAATCCATCTGGTCCTGGAGCTTTTTTCCCCTTAGGGAGCTCATATGAGGTTTGTTTAATTACTTTCTACAATAGGATTACATTAGTATTTTCTTTTCTTTTCTTTTTTAAACAAATGCTTTATTAACTTCTGGTTTACATCATTCTTTTCCACCAGATTTTGAGTTACAATTTTTCCCCCACTTTTCCCTACTCACCACCCCAGAATAGCAGTCCCACTAGAAATCCCCTCATGCAATCTGCTCTCTCCCATATCTTCTCCCATAGACCCTTCGACTTTGCCATTAGGACAAGGTGAATCTCTGAGCCCCGATGCCTGGACATCGTATGAAACATTTGATTTTAAAACTTCGATTTTCAGATGCATTCCCTTCTTCCCTTGTCACCCACTCCATCTGAAAAGATAAGCAATTCAGTATGTGTTGTACATGTATAGCTATGCAAAGCATTACCATAGTAGATATATTGTAAAAGACTGCTTATATTTCCCTCCCATCCATCTCAACTCCCACCTGGTCCATTCCCTACTTTGATCCTGTCCCTCTTTGATAGTGGGTACATCCAACCTCCCCTCCCCCCAAGGATGCCCTCCCCTCCATCATCTCCCCTCTCAACCCCTTTCCCCTATTCTCCTGCAGGGTGAGATACCCCATTTAGTATGTATGTGATTCTCTCCTTGAGCCAACTTCAATGAGAATACGGTTTTGCCTTTTTGCCTTCCTGTTCGTCCCCTCCCCCTGCAACTACTTCCCCTTGCTTGTTCTACAAGAGATAGTTTACACTACCCTGTCTCTCCCCATCTCCTCTTGCCACTTTCCTCTCTCACCTCTTAACTTCACCCCTTAAGAATCATCCCTTCCCAGTAGAAACAGCTCATCGAAGCCACTCTGCCCCCAGATTTCCTCCAAGCTATGTAAAAGGGGACTCTCAACAACTTCTGGAGCCCCAGCACCCACAGAATGACACAGAGAAGCTAACCTCCCACCGAGGACAGCCCAGCAGCCCTGCAGGAAGGACCAGCACAGTGGTCTGGGAGCCAGGAGCGCGCAATGTGCAGAGCTAGGGGAGCCTAGCTGAGCCGAGCAGAGCCAGGTCCGCGTGAGCTGAGGTTTTAGCCCCAGGGAGGCAGGGCCAGCAGCTGGCTGGAGGGACCCCGGAACACCAGCAGCTGTGGCGATTCCAGAATTATCAACATAGACATGCCTAGGACAAATTGAAAGGTTAGTGCCCTATGGATTTTGGGACCAGTATTTGGGGAATGCGTCAGCTTCCTCCCCTGGGGGCTAGAAGCTGCTGAGGACACACGCCATTTTGAAGTTTTCAGAGGCATCTCCAGCTCCTGGCCTGAGAACTGTAGGAAGATCCAGCGATCAGTCTTGTGGGGTAATTTCTCTTGCTTTAACCTCCCTGGATCTGAATTGTGATCTGGGGTGGAGGATGTGAGTGGGCTTCCAGCTTCCAGAAACGGAAGTTGTCCCCCACATGTTTGGGACGAAAATTCCCGTCTGGCAGAAGAGCCATAGTGTGGCAACAAGCCCAAAAGTCAAGTAATTAAGTGGCAATATGCCAAGGCAAAGGAAAAAAATTAAACAGAATAATGAAACCCTAGACTCCTATTTTGGGGGCATAGAGAGGGAAAAGAACTGTGAGGTCAGAAGTCCTGCTCCAAAAGCCCCAGAGGAAAACATTAGCAGGCAGGCCATAGAGGACCTTAAGAAGGACTTTAAAAATCAAATTAGAGAAGTGGAGGAAAAATTGGAAAGAGAAATGAAAAGGATGCAGGAAACGTATGAAACGAGGGTCAACAGCTTGACTGAGGAAAACAACACCTTAAAAAATAGACTAACTCAAAGGGCAAAGGAGGCCCAAAAGGGGAATGAGGAGAAGAATGCCTTAAAAAGTCGAGTTTGCCAGATGGAAAAAGAATCTCAAAAGTTCACTGAGGAGATTCATTCCTTCAGAGTTAGACTGGAGCAAATGGAAGCTAATGACTTTATGAGAAATCAAGATGCAGATCCAAACAAATGAAAGAGTAGAAGGCAATGTGAAATATCTCATGGGAAAAACCACAGACCTGGAAAATCGATCCAGGAGAGACAATTTAAAAATTATTGGACTAGCTGAAATCTATGATCAAAGAAAGAACCTAGAAATCACCCTTCAAGAAATTCTCAAGGAAAATCGCCCTGTTGTTTTAGATCTAGTGGGCAAAATAGAGGTTGGAAGAATCCACAGATCACCTCCTGAAAAAGATCCCAAAAGGAAAACTCCCAGGAATATTATAGCCAGGTTCCAGAATCCCCAGATCAAGGAGAAAATACTACAAGCAGCCAGGAAGAAACAATTTCAATATTGTGGAAACACAATCCGAATAACACAGGACCTGGCAACTTCTACACTGAGGGATCCAAGGGCATGGAATATGATATTCCAGAGGGCAAAAGAGCTGGGAATGAACCCAAGGGTCACCTACCCAGAAAAACTGAGTATTTTGTTTCAGGGGAAAGTATGGTCATTCAGTGGAATAGAGGACTTTCAAGCATTCTTGAGGAAAAAACCAGAATTGAATAGAAAATTTGACATCCAGACACAAGAAGCAAGAGATGCCTGAGAAGGTGATTAGGGAAAAGAAATCAAAAGGAACTTATCAATGTTGAACTTTTTACATTCCTATATGGAAAAACAATAATTGTGACTGATGAAGTCTTTCTCACTATGAAAATAATGGAAGAAGGGTGCATGGTCATATGAATACATATGTGAATGTGTGTGTATATGGTTACAGTTATATATGGATAGAGGGCATAGGTTGAATTTGTTGGGAAGTTAGGATACTCAAGGGGTGAAATTATGAAGTGAGAGAGGGAAGTGGCAAGAGGAGATGGGGAGAGACAGGGTAGGGTAAACTATTTCATGTAGAAGAAGCAAGGGGAAGTGGCTGCAAGGAATGGGGAGCATAGGAAGGCAAAAAGGCAAAACCACATTCCATTGAATTTGGTTCAGGGAGAGAATGACATACATACTAAATGAGATATATCAACCTGCAGCAGAATAGGGGGAAGGGGGAAAAGAGGAGGGATGATGAACGGTAGGGCATCCTTGTAGGGGGGATTGGAATTACCCACTATAGAAGAGGCACAGGATAAGGTGGGGAATGGACCAGGTGGGGGTTGGGATGAGTGGGAGGGAATTATAAGCAGCCTTGTACAATATACCTACTATGATAGTGTTGTGCATGGCTAGACATGGGTGTGAAATATCTCATGGGAAAAACCACTGACCTGGAAAATAGATCCAGGAGAGACAATTTAAAAATTATTGGACTACCTGATAGTCGTGATCAAAGAAAGAACCTAGAAATCACCCTTCAAGAAATTCTCAAGGAAATTGAGAGGGTGAGAATGCGTGACAAAGGAGGAAAGAAATGGATGGGTGACAAAGGAGGAAAGAAATGGATCTGAAATTCGGGGTCTTGGGATTAAATGTTTCAGATATATATAAATACTATTAGTAATACTCTTTTGTTTGTAATTGGCAGATAAGATTTGCAGGCATTGGGACACAAAGAATCACCTTCCTCTAATGGAAAAGTTGAAGGTGGTATGGGAGATGATATGTGAGAGAGCAGATTGGAGGAAGTGATATCTTGCGGGACTACTATTCTGGGAAGGTGGGTAGGGGAAAAACAGGGGGAGAAAATGATTGTAACTCAAAATCTGGCAGAAATGAATGATGTAAAACAGAAGTCAATAAAGCATTTCTTTAAATATAAAAAAAGAATCACCCCTTCCCATCAAATTCAACCTGGGCTCTCTATACATGTATACCTGTAAACATATGCCCATATACCCCTTTTCAATTATTTTCATAATAAGAAAGGTTTCATCAGACACAGTTATTGTTTATCCATGTAGGAAGGCAAATAGTTCAACTTTGATAAGTTCCTTTTCATTTCTTTTCCTTGATTAACTTCTCAGGCATCTCTTGCTTCTTGTGTCTGAGTGTCAAGCTTTCTATTCAACTCTGGTTTTTTCATCAATAATGCTTGAATGTCCTCTATTCCACTGAATGACCATATTTTCCCCTGAAACAAGATTCTCAGTTTTGCTGGGTGGGTGACCCTTGGCTTCAATCCCAGCTCTTTTGCCCTCTAGAATATCATATTCCATGCCCTTTGATCCCTCATTGTAGAAGCTGCCAGGTCCTGTGCTATTCTGATTGTGTTTCCACAATATTGAAATTGTTTCTTCCTGGCTGCTTGTAGTATTTTCTCCTTGATCTGGGAGTTCTGGAACCTTGCTATAATATTCCTAGGAGTTTTCTTTTTGGGATCTTTTTCAGGAGGCGATCGGTGGATTCTTTCAACTTCCATTTCCCCCTCTGGGTATAAATCATCAGGGCAATTTTCTTTGAGGATTTCTTTAAGGATGATTTTTAGGTTCTTTCTTTGATCGTTGCTTTCAAGTAGTCCAATAAATTTTAAATTATCTCTCGTGGATCTATTTTCCAGGTCAGTGGTTTTTCCCATGAGATATTTCACGTTTCCTTCTATTCTTTCATTTGTTTGGATCTGTTTAACAGCATCTTGATTTCTCACAAAGTCACTAGCTTCCGTTTGCTCCAGTCTAACTCTGAAGGAGTGAATCTCCTCAGTGAGCTTTTGAGATTCTTTTTCCATCTGGCAAATTCATCTTTTTAAGGCATTCTTTTCTTCATTGCCTTTCTGAGCCTCTTTTGCCATTTGTGTTAGTTTATTTTTAAGGTGTTATTTTCCTCAATCAGGGTGTTGACTGTCATTTCATACTTTTCTTGCATCTTCATCATTTTTCTTCCTAATTTTCCCCCACTTCTCTTATCTGCTTCTTAAGGTCCTCTATGGCCTGTAGCCAGCTTGTATTTTCATTTGGGCCTTTTGATGCAGGAGTTCTGACCTCACAGTCCTCCTCCTGTTCTATGCTTGGATTTTCCTTGCCCCCAAAATAGGAGTCCTATGTTGAATTTTTCTGTTTATTTTGCCTAGGCCTGTTGCCACTTAATTAGTTGATTTTGGGGCTTGTTCCCACAGTAGGACTCTGCCACCAGACTGGAGAGCTTCCTTTCCAAACATGGGGTCTTCACAACTTCTGCAGGTTGGGTGGCCTTTGTAAAGCCTCCACATGCTCTGGCAAATTGGATACCCACCGCAAACCTCCCCCCAGACCACAATCCAGATGCAGGCAGTTTAAAGGAAAAGCCATTAACCCCCAGACTAATTTTTGGATCTCTCTACAGTTTGCAGACCAGGAGCTAGAGCTGCCACTGATGCTGCAAAATGCCTTCTGTGCCTTGTTTCTTCAGCAGCCTTTTGCCCCCAGGCTAGGAAGCCCATGTGTTCCCCAAATACTCGTCCCAAAGTCCATAGGGCACTAACCTCTCACTTTGTCCTAGGCATATCTGTGCAGACAATTCTGGAATCGCCACAGCTGCTGGTGTTCTGGCGTCCCTCCAGCTGGCTGCTGGCCCAGCTGCCCTAGGGCTAAAACTGCTGCTCATACAGGCCTGGGCTCAGATCCCAGAGCACTGTGCTGTGGGTTACCAGTGTGATGTGCTGCCTGCTCTCAGAGTGCTGTGCTCTCCACTCCCTGTAGGGCTGCTGGGTTCTCCTCAGTGGGATATTAACTTCTTTGTGTAGTTCTATGGGTGCTGGGGCTCCAGAAGTTATTCAGAGTCCCTTTTACATTGTTTGGAAGTTGTGTGGGGCAGAGCACCTTGGAAGTGCTGTCTCTACCCTGCCATCTTGGCTCCTCTCCGAATATTTTATTTTCTCTTCTGCTGCTCTAAGCAATTCATATTTTAAAAAATATTCATGTATTTCTTTCATATTGTAAGTTTTATTGACATATAGTTAGGCAACATAGTTCTTAATAATTATTTCAACTTCACCTTCCTTTGTTGTGCATAACTCTTTAAAATGTATTTTGGATAACTCTAATTTTTATTTATTTTATTTATTTATTTTTAACATTTAATTAATTAATTTATTTTTAGTTTGCAACATTCATTTCTACAAGTTTTTGAGTTACAAATTTTCTCCCTGTCTTTAGCATACCCCCCGGTCCCAAGATAGCAAGCTGTAATACCATGTACAAGCAGCTTTCCAGAAGAATGCTACTGTGAACAGCTTTTTCAGATTCTGATTACACAGTATAGTGAACACTCTATTTATTCAGGAACAAATCAAACCAACCACAAACAGAGAAAGACTTAACATCTTGGTCATGCTTCCTCAGTGTTCTGCAACGCATTCAAAAAATAGAATCACCTTATCTATCCTGGGGGGAGCAGGCTCCTGGGCTCCTGTACTCCTGGGCTCCTGGACATCTGGGCTCCTGTTTGGAAGAAGCTCTACCACCACAAGTTCTCAGGAAATTCTGGCTCAATTCTCAATTTTCTCTTCTGTAGCTGTTCTGACTCCAGATTAAGTTCTTGTCCCAAGAAATTCTGACTATGCCTCTCTGGGACTTTTCTTATGCATACAGCATTAGCTACTTCCTGTTTCAGCCAATCCCTTCCTTTTATGTCAGGAACAGGGGTTCATACATTTTGTTTCTTTTATAGAAGTTTGACTAGTTATTAAGTGATCAGTACCTGCTTACTTGTCAATACAAAAAGGGGTCTTCAAATTAGCATTATATTCCACCCCTCCACAATTCTTGGCCTTACAATTGCAATTTAAATGGCCATGGATCCTGGAACAAATAGAGGCACTATAATTTGTCATCCTGCTGAAAACACCATAATGCAATGCTATGCACAAGCAGATTTCCAGAAGAATGGTACTGTGAAGAGTTTTTCTCCCCTCTTTTTATTTATTTGTTTTTATTAATTTATTTTTTTTTTGGAGGGCTATTGGGATTAAGTAACTTGCCCAAGGTCACATGGCTAGGTTTTTGTTTGTGTGTGCGTTAAGTGTCTGAGGCCGGATCTGAACTCAGGTCCTTCTGACTGCAGGGTCAGCGCTCTACTCACTGTGCCACCTAGCCGACCCCCCCTCTTTTTATTTTTTAGTTTACATCAATCATTTCCACAAGATTTTGAGCTACAAATTTTCTCTCCATTTTTCCCCTACACACCACCCCAAAATAGCAATTCCACAAAATATATCCTCCCCTTATGTGCTCTCTCCAATATCTTCCCCCATTCCATCACTGACTTTCCAGTAGGGCATGGTGGATCTCTATGCCCCAGTGCCTGTACATCTTATTTCCCAGTTACATGTAAAATAATAATAATAATAATAATAATAATAATAATAATAATGATTATTCTAATATATTTTAGATATTTGATTTTAAAATTTTGAATTCCAGATCTTTTCCCTTCCTCCCTTGTCACCCACCCTTAAAGGGAAGATAAGCAATTCAATGTAGCTTGTACATGTGTAGCTATGCAAAACATTTCTATAGTGTTTATGTTGTGAATGCCTGACTATATTTCCCTCCATCCTATTCGATCCCCCACTTGCAAAATTGGCCTTTTAAGGCATTCTTCTCCTCATTGTTTTTTACCCTCTTTTGCCATTTGAGTTAGTATATTTTTTAAGCTGTTATTTTCTTCAGTCAAGTTGTTGACTCTCATTTCATAATTTTCTTGCATACTTCTCATTTCTCTTCCCAATTTTTCTTCCAATTCCCACATTTGTTTTTCAAAATCCTTCTTTTTTCCCCCAAATGCTTTATTAACTTCTGGTTGACATCATTCATTACTGCCAGAATTTGAGTTACAATTTTTCCCATTTTTCCCCTACCCACCACCCCAGAATAGCAGTCCCAAAGCATATCCCCACATCCAATCTGCTCTCTCCTATATCTTCTCCCATACCCCCTTCGACTTTTCCATTAGGGCAAGGTGAATCTCTGTGCCCAAATGCCTTCAAATGTTACCTTCCAATTATATGCAAAATAGTATTAATAATAGTATTTATATATATTTGAAACATTTAGTTTTAAAACTTCAAATTCCAGATTCATTCCCTTCCTCCCTTGTCACTATCTCTAGCTGGGAAGATAAGGAGTTGAGTAAATGATGTACATGTAGAGCTATGCAAAACATTGCCATAGTAGATATATTGTAAAAGACTGGCTATAATTCCCTCCCACCTATCCCCCACCCCCACTTGGTCCCTATTTTGATCCTGTCACTTTTTAAAAGTGGGTGCTTCCAAACTCCCTTTCCCCCAGCATGCCCTCCCTTCAATCATATCCCCTCTCAACCCCCTCCCCCCTACCCTCCTGTAGGGTGAGATATCCCATGTAGTATGTATGTCATTCTCTCTCTGAGCCAAATTCAATGAGAATAAGGTTTTGGCTTCCTGTTCTTCCCCTCCCTTACACACACTTCCCTGTGCCTCTTCTATATGAAATAGTTTACCCCATTTTTCTCTTTCCCAATCTCATCTCTTCACATTCCTCTCTCATCTCTTAAATTCACCCTTTAAGTGTCATCCTTTCCCATTAAATTCGACCTGTAACCTCTATGTATGTATACCTGTAAACATATATATACTTTTACATACATATTCATATGCCCATATAACCATCTTCAACTATTTTCATACTAAGAAAGGTTTCTTCAGTTACAGTTATTTTTTTTCCATGTAGGAATGTAAATAGTTCAACTTTGATAAGTGCCTTTTGAATTCTTTTCCCTGTTTACCTTCTCAAGCATGTCTTGCTTCTTGTGTCTGAGTGGCAAATTTTCTCTTCAACTCTGTTTTTTTTCTCAAGAATGCTTGAAAGTCCTCTATTCCACTGAATGACCATATTTTCCCGTGAAACATGATACTCAGTTTTGCTGGGTAGGTGACACTGGGGTTCATTCCCAGCTCTTTTGCCCTTTGGAATATCATATTCCATGCCCTTTGATCCCTCAATGTAGAAGCTGCCAGGTCCTGGGCAATTCTGATTGTGTTTCCACAATATTGAAGTTGTTTCTTCCTGGCTGCTTGTAGTATTTTCTCCTTGATCTGGGAATTCTGGAACCTGGCTATAATATTCCTAGGAGTTTTCTTTTTGCAATCTTTTTCAGGAGGTGATCTGTGGATTCTTTCAACCTCTGTTTTACCCCCTGGGTCTAAAACATCAGGGTAACTTTCCTTGAGGATTACTTGAAGGATGATTACTAGATTCTTTCTTTGATCATGGCTTTCAGGTAGTGGTTTTTCCCATGAGATATTTCACATTGCCTTTTATTAATTCAGTTGCTTAGATCTGTTTAACAGCATCTTGATTTCTCATAAAGTCACTAGCTTCCATTTGCTCCAGTCTAACTCTGAAGGAATGAATCTCCTCAGTGAACTTTTGAGATTCTTTTTCCATCTGGCATATTTGGCTTTTTAAGGCATTCTTTTCTTCATTGCCTTTTTGAGTCTATTTTGCCATTTGATTTAATCTATTTTTAAGGTGCTATTTTCCTTATTCAGGCTGTTTTTTCTTGCGTATTTCTCATTTTTGTGTCCAAATTTTCCTTGACTTCTCTTATTTGGTTTTTAATATCCTTCTTACAGACCTGTATGGCCTGTAACCTGCTAATATTTTCATTTGGGACCTTTGGAGCAGGAGTTCTGATTTCCCAGTCCTCCTCCTGTTCCATGCTTTGATCCCCTTTGCCCCTAAAATAGGAGCCTAATATTGAATTTTTCTGTTTATTTTGTATCCTATGCCTAGGCATGTTGCCACATAATTACTGGACTTGTGGGCTTTTTGCTACAATAGGACTCTGCCACCAGGCAGTGGAGCTTCCCTCCCAAACTTTTGGGGTCTTCTCAACTGCTGAAGGTATTACTTGGGTGCCCTCCCTGAAGCTGCCACACACTCTGGCAAGCTGGATACCCCCCCCCCCCAAGACCTCCATCCCATACCACAATCCAGATCCAGGGAGGTTAAAGCAAGAACAATTACCCCCCAGACTGATGGCCATATCCCTCTACAGTCCATAGGCCAGGAGATGAAGCATCAAGTGAACCTGCAAAATGGTGTCTGTACATCAGCTTCTCAGTGGCTTCTCACCCCCAGGGGAAGAATCTGATGAGCTCCCAAATAGAGCTCCCAAGGTCCATAGCACACTGACTTCTCATTTGTCCTAGGCACCTATGTTTTGCTAATTCTGGAAACACAACAGCTGCTGGTGTTCTGGGGTCCCTCCAGCCAGCTGCTGGTCTGGCCACCCTGGGGCTAAAACCTTCAATTCACATGTACCTGGGTTAATCCCACATAGCTCTGTGTTGGCTGCTCTCTTTTGTTGTTTTGTTTTGTCACCCATTCCGTCTGGGGAGATAAGTAATTCAGTATATGTTGTACATGTCTAGCTATGCAAAATATTGTCCCTCTTCTACAGTGGATACTTCCAACCTTCCCTCCCCCCAAGGATGCCCTCCCATCCATCACCTTCCTCTCATCCCCCTTCCCCCTATTTTGATGCAGGTTGAGATATCCCATTTAGTATGTATGTCATTCACTCCCTGAACCAAATTAAATGAGAATGTGGTTTTACCTTTTTGCCTTCCTATCCTTCCCCTTCCTTGCAACCACTTCCCCTTGCTTCTTCTACATGAGATAGTTTACCCTACACTGTCTCTCCCCATCTCCTCTTGCTACTTTCCTCTCTCACCTCATAATTTCACCCTTTGAGTATCATGCCTTCTCACCAAATTCAACCTATGTCCTCTATCCATATATAACCGTAACCATATACACACACATTCACATATATATTCATATGACCATACACCCTTCTTCCATTATTTTCATAGTGAGAAATATTTCATCAGCCATAGTTATTGTTTTTCCATGTAGGAATGTAAATAGTTCAACTTTGATAAGTTCCTTTTGATTTCTTTTCCCTGATTACCTTCTCAGGCATCTCTTGCTTCTTGTGTCTAGATGTCAAATTTTCTATTCAATTCTGGTTTTTTCCTCAAGAATGCTTGAAAGTCCTCTATTCCACTGAATGACCATATTTTCCCCTGAAACAATATACTCAGTTTTGCTGGGTAGGTGACCCTTGGGTTCAGTCCCAGCTCTTTTGCCCTCCGGAATATCGTATTCCATGTCCTTCGATCCCTCAGTGTAGAAGCTGCCAGGTCCTGGGCTATTCGGATTGTGTTTCCACAATATTGAAATTGTTTCTTCCTGGCTGCTTGGAGTATTTTCTCCTTGATCTGGGGATTCTGGAACCTGGCTATAATATTCCTGGGAGTTTTCTTTTTGTGATTTTTTTCAGGAGGTGATCTGTGGATTCTTTCAACCTCTATTTTGCCTTCTGGGTCTAAAACATCAGGGCAATTTTCCTTGAGAATTTATTGAAGGGTGATTTCTAGGTTCTTTCTTTGATCATGGCTTTCAGGTAGTCCAATAATTTTTAAATTGTCTCTCCTGGATCTATTTTCCAGGTCAGTGGTTTTTCCCATGAGATATTTCACATTGCCTTCTATTCTTTCATTTGTTTGGATCTGCTTAACAGCATCTTGATTTCTCATAAAGTCACTAGCTTCCATTTGCTCCAGTCTAACTCTGAAGGAATGAATCTCCTCAGTGAACTTTTGAGATTCTTTTTCCATCTGGCAAATTCGACTTTTTAAGGCATTCTTCTCCTCATTGCCCTTTTGGGCCTCCTTTGCCATTTGAGTTAATCTATTTTTTAAGGTGTTGTTTTCCTCAGTCAGGCTGTTGACCCTCATTTCATACTTTTCCTGCATCCTTCTCATTTCTCTTTCCAATTTTTCCTCCACTTCTCTTATTTGATTTTTAAAGTCCTTCTTAAGGTCCTCTATGGCCTGTATCCTGCTCATGTTTTCCCCTGGGGCTTTTGGAGCAGGACTTCTGACATCACAGTCCTCTTTCCCTATGCTTTGACACTCTTTGCCCCCAAAATAGGAGTCTACGGCTGCATTTTTCTGTATAATTTGTTTCTTTTGCCTTAGCATGTTTCCACTTAATTACTTGACTTTTGGGCTAGTTGCCACAGTAGGACTCTGCCGCCAGCAGGCGAATTTTCATCCCAAATGTGTATGGGGCAACTTCCATTACTGGCAAGCTGGAAACCCACCCACAACCTCCACCCCAGATCACAATTCGCATCCAGGTAGGTTAAAGCAAGAGCGATTACCCCCCCCCCCCCAAGACTGATTGCTGGATCTCCCTAAAGTTCGCAGGCCAGGAGCTGGAGCTGCCTCTGAAAACTACAAAATGGTATGTCTCCCCAGTGGCTTCTAACCCCCAGGGGAGGAAGCCGACGCATTCCCCAAATGCTGGTCCCAAAGTCCATAGGGCACTACCCTCTCACTTTGTCCTAGGCATATCTATGTTGATAGTTCTGGAGTCTTCACAGCTGCTGGTGTTCTGGGGTCCCTCCAGCCAGCTACTGGCTGCGCTGCCTGCTCCCAGACCGCTGAGCTGGTCCTTCCTGCACGGCTCCTGGGCTGTCCTCAGCGGGAGGTTAGCTTCTTTGTGTCGTTCTGTGGGTGCTGGGGCTCCAGAAGTCGTTCAGAGTGCCCTTTTAGATAGTTTGGAGGTAATCTGGGGGCAGAGTGGCTTGGACTCGCTGTTTCTCCTTCCCTTCAATTTCATTAACATCAGGAAATTACAAGTGAAATTTTCCACAATAAATACAAATCTTCAAAGAGCTACAGAAAATGAATGAAGATTGAAGCAAACTACTTTCTGTCTCTTTTTCTTTTCTTTTGTTTTCTTTCTCTTTATCATTGTTCAGACCATTGGTTATAATCCTTCTTTACAACTTTACTAATGTTTAATATGAATGTATTTGCAGATCCTGTATTTGATTGCATGCCACCAAGGTGGGGAGAGGGGAAGAGGGGGGCATGGAATAGCAAACTGAAGTGATTGTGGAACTGAATGTTGTTAACTAAAAATAAATAAATTTTTTAAAGCAACGTTATATGGTAACGAAAAAGCTTAGTGTAATGAAATAATTACAATGAAACATTCGAATTAAAAAAAAAGAGGGGCAGATAGTGGTGAAGACCTAGATTATGGCAGAACTGAGTTCAAATCCATTCTCAGACATTTACTGACTGTGGAAAAGTCACTTAACCCTTAACCATCACCTGTACAATGAGCTTGAGAAGAAAACGGAAAAACCACTTTAGTATCTTTGCCAAGAAAGCTCCAAGTAGGGTCACAAAGAATTGGACCTTCCTGAAAGACTAAACAACAGTATATTGAGAGGATGGGTGCCCCAGAGTGGCTGCACATTCCTCCTAATGGAACTGCTTCCCCTCCCAGTTTCACATGGCATATATTCTGTAGTAGGCATTCATTCTTTGTAAGAAATATGTATGATTCTGACTAACTTAGACCTCATTGCCTGAAAGTTCAAGTATATTACAATTTATTCCTCACCTGTATTTCCTAATACTCTTAAGGGTGTCTAGGTTCTCTGCCAATAGCTTCAAACTCACTAATAATGTTCCCTCAATTTCAGGGTGGTGGTTTTTTTTGTACCCCAAATCCATTTACCCAACAACTGCCAGATAAGTATTTACAATAAAAATTTACTTCAAATGTATAATACAATTATACAAACTTTCCTCCTAACATACAGAATTCAGTTCCCCAACCCATGCCTCCTCACAGCATCTCTCCTCTGAAAATGAGAAAGAAATTAGGTCAGTTCCTACAGAGCACAGTCCCGGTTTCCTAAGTAAAACACACCATGGGCTAGAGTTCTAGGCACCCTGGCTTCTTAAGGCTTCCTTGAAGATCAGGCTATCTATAAAAGTCTGCCTGGAATACTGGCTCCAATGTCTTGATCTTCCAATGCAGCTACACTCACGCAGGTAGTAGAAGACATAGGGTACCTCCATGTTAAACCCTTATATATGGATGTAGCATATAATCTTTGCCAGATGCTCCTCGCTGATGATTTCATTGTTCAGCACCATTCCACTTGCCATGTGGATGCTTGGTTACTGCTAGTCCTGGTTCCACTGACAATAAACTTCTGGAGATTTTGTTTGTTTGTTTGCATCCAGCAGGGCCCTCACTCCTCAAAAGGCCTTCTATCAGATATTGGAGAGGTTGTGTAGTATATTAAAGGGAGAACACTAGAACTAGAGCCAGTTCTTAAACTTAGTAGCTGTGTGAAAATGGGTAACCTCTTATCTCTACCTCAATTTCTTCATCTGTGAAAAGAGGATATCATACTTGCACAGAGTTGCTGTGAAGAAAATAATTCGCAACCCCTTAAAATCCCATGTAAACTGGGGTTACATGTATTGAAGTCAATACATGTGTGCAAAGAGATACATAGGATACTGATGGGCACATGTTCAGTTCAGTCATTTTTTAGTCATGTCTGACTCTTTTTTAACTCTTTTTGGGTTTTATTGGCAAAGATACTGCAATGATTTGCTATTTCCTTCCCCAGCTCATTTTAAAAATGAAGAAACTGACGTTAACTGAGTCAAGTGACTTGCCCAGGGTTATACAGCTATTAAATGCCTATGTCCAGATTTGAACTCATGAAAAGAGGTCTTCCTACCTCCAATCCTGACACTGTACCCCACTGTGCCACCTATCTGTCCCTAGGGGGATGTTTATTGATGGACTGAACATGTAGTCTTAGAGAGTTGTCTACAGAGGTTTTAGGATTTATCCATGGAAAACTATGTACAAACAAGATAAATGAGGGATAAACTGTAGGTAATCACTAGAGGTAAGCATGGATAAGGATCAAGAATAGCTTGAAACAGGAGATGTTTCAGCTGGGACTTGAAGGAAAATAAGAGGAGGAAAATGAGGAGGAAAAGAATTACAGACATGGGCCACAGCCAGTGAAAATGTCCAGAATCTGGAGATGGAGTGTTGTGAGAGAGAGAAAGAGAGAACAAAAAGTATTGGTTCACTAAATCTTTGGTTAGCTGGGAGTGGAAAGAGGAGTAAAAAACAAGAAGACTGGAAAGATAAGGGGGGTCTAGTTGTCAAGTTTGAATAACAAAAAGAGGATTTCATATTTTATCCTGGAGGTGATAGGAAACAACTGGAATTAATTGAATGAGGTGTGACATGTTTGGACCTTTCCTTTAGAAAGATTAATTTCACAACTGAGTGTAGGATAGATTGGCATGGGAATAGACTTAAATCAGGGAGACCAACCAGTACATTATTGGAATAGTTCAGATGAGATGAAGTGGGCTTATCCAAGATATTGATTGTATCAAAGGAGATAAGGGAACTCATCTAAAAGATATTATATAGATGAAATTGACATGGTTTGAAAACAAATTGGATGGATAGAGGGGAGTGAGAGAAGGTGGGAAGTCACGAATGATACCTAGATTGAGCCTAGGCTAGGAGACTGGATGGTGGTACCCTCAACAATAATATGGAAGAAAGGAAGAGGAGAGGTTTAAGGAGTAGAGAGATACAGATATGCCTACTTCTGTGACAATGATATAATCTTCCCATCTTTATGACTATTTCTTAATCTGTAAAATTAAGGGCTTGACCCATGTTATCTTTTACATCTATAACATTCTATAATTTTAAACATAACTCCACAGTTTTCCCCACAAGACCAGTTAGGCTTTGAGAGAAAGTACTGAATCAA
Source organism: Gymnobelideus leadbeateri (assembly GCA_011680675.1). Lineage (NCBI taxonomy): Eukaryota > Metazoa > Chordata > Mammalia > Diprotodontia > Petauridae > Gymnobelideus > Gymnobelideus leadbeateri. The sequence goes on from WOXC01004169.1 coordinate 87,541, forward strand.
GTAAGATACACAAAGGTTATGCTGAGTCAAGTCAATGATGGGGTAAAATCAAAGAAGAGTAAAAGTCTAGGTGTCGGGGTGGCTAGGTGGTGCAGTGAATAGAGCGCCGGCCCTGGAGTCAGAAGGACCTGAGTTCGGAGCCGACCTCAGACACTTAATCCACACAAACAAAAAAACCTAGCCGTGTAATCTTGGGCAAGTTACTTAACCCCAATTGCCCTAAAGGGGCGGCTAGGTGGTGCAGTGAGTAAGAGCGCCGGCCTCGGAGTTGGGATGACCCGAGATCAAATCCGGCCTCAGAAAATGAGCACCCACACATAAATAATGACTAGCCGTGTAGCCTTGAGCAAGTTACTTAACCCCAATTGCTTTAAAAAAAAGTCTAGGTCTTTTTGTTTGTTTTTCTGTTTGTCTGATTTTGTTTTTTGTTTTGTTTTTTTTTTAAGAACTCGCATCCTCAAATGTACAGAGAACTGAGTCAAATCTCTAAGAACACAAGTCATTCCCCAATTGATAAATGGTCAAAGGGTATGAACAGGCAGTTTTCAGAGAAAGAAATTAAAGATATCTATAAGCATATGAAGAAATGCTCTAAATCACTATTGATTAGAGAAATGCAAATCAAAACAACTCTGAGGTACCACATCTCTCCAGTCAGATTGGCTAAGATGACAAAACAGGAAAATGACATGCTGGAGAGGATGTGGACAAATTGGAACACTAATACATTGCTGGTGGAGTTTTGAACTTATCCAACCATTCTGGAGATCAATGTGGAATTATGCCCAAAGGGCTATAAATAATTTCATACCTTTTGACCCAGTAATACCACTTCTAGGGTTATATACCAAAGATATCATAGAAGTGGGAGGAAGATCCATATGTACAAAAATATTTATAGCAGCTCTTTTCATGGTTGCAAAGAACTGGAAAATCAAAGGGGTGCCCATCAATTGGGATATGGCTAAAATAGTTGTGGTATATGCATGTAATGGAATGCTATTGTGCTATAACAAACGAGGTGGATATGGATTTCATATTTACCTGGAGAGACTTATACAAACTCATGCAGAGTGATAAGAGTAGAACAAGGAGAAATGTGTATACAATCACAAACACAACATATCTGTGATGACCAACTATGACAGACTGAAATCTACTCAGTAATGCAGTGATATAAGTCAATCCCAAAAGACTCATGAAGGAGAGAGATGCCTATATCCAGAGAAATAACTAGAAAGAACCAAGTTTGAATCCTGATGGAAGAAATCTAATTGATCTTTTTCTTTTCATTGCTTGTTTTTATTTCCTCTTTACCATTTTGCATTCCATCTAGTACAATACGACTTTGTAACCTGACTACTGTCTAATTTGATTTTTATTATTAAACAAATGCTTTATTAACTTCTGTTTTACATCATTCATTTCTGCCAGATTTTGAGTTACAATCATTTTCCCCCCGTTATTCCCCTACCCAACCTCCCAGAATAGCAGTCCCACAAGATATCACTTCCTCCAGTCTGCTCTCTCCCACACCTTCTCCTATACCCCCTTCAACTTTTCCATTAGAGGAAGGTGAATCTTTGTGTCCCAATGCCTGCACATATTATCTCCCTATTACAACCAAAAGAGTATTAATAATAGTATTTATATATATTTGAAACATTTAATGTTAAGACCTCAAAATTCAGATCCATTTCCTTCCTCCCTTGGCACCCATTCCCTCTTGGGAGATAAGTAATTCAGTATATGTTGTACTTGTCTAGCTATGCAAAACATTATCATGGTAGATATATTGTACAAGGCTGCTTATACTTCCCTCCCACTCATCCCACCCCCTTCCTGGTCCATTCCCTACATGATCCTGTCCCTCTTCTATAGTGGGTACTTCCAACCTCCCCTCACCCCAAGGATGCCCTCCCATCCATCATCCCTCCTCTCATCCCCTTTCCCCCTATCCTGCTGCAGGTTGAGATATCCCATTTAGTATGTATGTCATTCTCTCCCTGACCCAAATAAAATGTGAATGTGGTTTTGCCTTTTTAGCCTTCCTATTCTCCCCCTCCCTTGCAACCATTTCCCCTTGCTTCTTCTACATGGGATAATTTACCCTACCCTGTCTCTCCCCATCTCCTCTTGCCACTTTCTTCTCTCACCTCATAATTTCATCCCTCTAGTATTCTCCCTTCCCAACAAATTCAACCTATGCCCTCTATCCATATATAACTGTAACCATATACACACACATTCACATATGTATTCATATGACCACACACCCTTCTTCCATTATTTTCTTAGTGAGAAAGATATCATCAGTCACAGTTATTGCTTTTCCATATAGGAATGTAAATAGTTCAACTTTGATAAGTTCCTTTTGATTTCTTTTCCCTGATTACCTTCTCAGGCATCTCTTCCTTCTTGTGTCTGGATGTCAAATTTCTATTCAATTCTGGTTTTTTCCTCAAGAATGCTTGAAAGTCCTCTATTCCACTGAATGACCATATTTTCCCCTGAAACAAAATACTCAGCTTTGCTGGGTAGGTGACCCTTGGGTTCATTCCCAGTTCTTTTGCCCTCTGGAATATCATATTCCATGCTCTTGGATCCCTCAGTGTAGAAGCTGCCGGGTCCTGGACTATTCTGATCGTGTTTCCACAATATTGAAATTGTTTCTTCCTGGTTGCTTGTAGTATTTTCTCCTTGATCTGGGGATTCTGGAACCTGGATATAACATTCCTAGGAGTTTTCTTTTTGGGATCTTTTTCAGGAGGTGATCTGTGGATTCTTTCAATCTTTATTTTGCCCTCTGGATCTAAAACATCAGGGCTGTTTTCCTTGAGAATTTCTTGAAGGGTGATTTCTAGGTTCTTTCTTTGATCATGGCTTTCAGCTAGTCCAATAATTTTTAAATTGTCTCTCCTGGATCTATTTTCCAGGTCAGTGGTTTTTCCCATGAGATATTTCACATTGCCTTCTAATCTTTCATTTGTTTGGATCTGCTCAAGAACATCTTGATTTCTCATAAAGTCATTAGCTTCCATTTGCTCCAGTCTAACTCTGAAGGAATGAATCTCCTCAGTGAACTTCTGAGATTCTTTTTCCATCTGGCAAATTCGACTTTTTAAGGCATTCTTCTCCTCACTGCCCTTTTGGGCCTCTTTTGCCATTTGAGTTAGTCTATTTCTTAAGGTGTTGTTTTCCTCAGTCAGGCTGTTGACCCTCATTTTATACTTTTCCTGCATCCTTCTCATTTCTCTTCCCAATTTTTCCCCCACTTCTCTTATTTGATTTTTAAAGTCCTTCTTAAGGTCCTCTATGGCCTGCAACCCGCTCATGGTTTCCCCTGGGGCTTTTGGAGCAGGACTTCTGACCTCACAGTCCTTTTCCCACTCTATGTCCCCAAAATAGGAGTCTAGGGTTGCATTTTTCTGTTTCCTTTGCCTTGGCATGTTGCCACTTAATTGCTTGACTTTTGGGCTTTTTGCCACACTATGGCTTTAAGGCTAGATAGAGGAATTTTCGTCCCGAATGTGTGGCAGGCAACTTCCGTTTCTGGCAAGCTGTAAACCCACCCATGACTTCCGCCCTAGATCACAATCCAGATCCAGGGAGGTTAAAGCAAAAGCGATTACCCCCCAAGACTGATCCCTAGATCTCCCTACAATTAATAGCAGGCCAGGAGCTGGAGGTGCCTCTGAAAACTACAAAATGGCGTGTCTCCTCAGTGACTTCTAGCCCCCAGGGGAGGGAGCTGATGCATTCCCCAAATACTGGTCCCAAAGTCCATAGGACACTAACCTCTTACTTTGTCCTAAGCATGTCTATGTTGATAATTCTGGAGTAGCCACAGCTCCTAGTGTTCTGGGGTTCCTCCAGCCAGCTGCTGGCCCTGCCACCCTGGGGCTAAAACCTCGGCTCAGGTGGACCTGGGCTTGGCTCGGCTCCCGTGCTGCTCGCTGCCAGGTCCCAGACCGCTGCACTGGTCCTTCCTGCCGTGCTGCTGGGCTGTCCTCACCGGGAGGTTAGCTTCTCTGTGTCGTTCTGTGGGTGCTGGGGCTCCAGAAGTTGTTCAGAGTCCCCTTTTACATAGTTAGGGGGGAATCTCGGGGCAGAGTGGCTTGGAAAGAGCTGTTTCTACTCTGCCATTTTGGCTCCACCCCCCCTAATGTCTAATTTGAAAGTATTTGCAGATCCTATACTGAACTATATGCTGTTGTGGGGGATGGGAGAGGGAGGGAAGGGAAATTTGAAACTCAAGGAAATATGGAATTGATTCTTGTAATCTAAAAATAAACAAATAAATTTTAAAAAAAAGAACTTGTATCCTCTAATCAAGAGAAAATGCTTCCCAGGATAAAACATAAGCTGAAACAGTAGGCGAATGATAAGAATCAGTATAAATACATAGCAGTCATTTTCAAAAATCATGTGGTTTATAGTCCTTCATGTTTTCCAGACAGTTTAATATTCTACCATTAACAAGGTGCTTTTGTTTCATAGCAATGTTCTTTAACCAACTAGCATGGAGAATTTGACAACGTGACCATCTGGAAATTTTTAAAAATGACTGTTGTGTGAATTGACTACTCCCTTTTGCCATCTCAACCTTTGCCTCAGCTAATCTTGGTAGACTTTTGCTGTCAATATTAGTGGATTTGTGAGGTTGGTAGGTATACTTAGAACATAACATTTTTGTTTAAACTGTAGTATTCAAATTTTTCAAGTGAATGAGAAAAAATGGAGAGATAGAGGGGAATTATTAGATATCATAGCAAATTAGTTCATCTAGGCTCTTGGCACAAAAAATAAAAAGCAAGATATCTACTTTGAACATATTTGGAAGGTTTTAAATAGCTAGATAGCCATGTTCTCTGGATAGTAGAAAATAGCTGAGACTTTGTCACCATAGACTTTTTCATGACTTTTTCACCATAGATTCCTTGTGGAGGACGGTATCCAAAACATCTTTCATATGTTTGAGGAAACCACAAGAGGAGTAAATTTAAGCGTAGAAACCCTTAGTCAGGTAATTACTTTAATTAAGATCCTAAAATTAAACAGTGCTTAATTGGGGACTATGTGGAATTACAGGAAAGTCAGCTTTCAAACCTGCCCTTTTTTCTCTATAGATGATGAGTTGTCAAACAGTATCAAAAGAGAATTAAGTATAGGAATTATCAGTAAAGTCAAGCAGGAATAAGAAAAATCTGTTTTGTAAAATAGATGAATGATAACAGTATAGTAACAGACTTTGCTATAACAGCCTCTGGATTTAGATGGAGCCAATCTGACCCTGCTGTGAATATTTGGGAGGAACTATAGAGGAATTAATTCAAGAATATGCAGTGTAATGAAGGTATTGGTTGATATCAAATTCCCTGTAGGACACACAGTACATGCAGAAATTTTAGCAATGATTAGGACTGAAATATAGAAGAAACCTTTGCCACCCCACTATTTATCACTAAGAATTCATGCAACAATTAGGTCAAAACCTACACCTTTCCATGGCAGTCAACTCTTACCCAAGTTGAAAAATTGGAAGAGTGGTGATATGGAGGGCAATGCTCTTCATGCTTTTCCCCCTGCTCCTTCTCAGTTTCAATTGGGACTAAATGTGGTTATCTAGATAGAACATCTCTCATGGCAGATGTAGTTTAAAAGGGATGGATCAAATTTACTCCAAACTTCTTAGGCCCAAGATATCCGAATATGAGAAAAGCAACCACCTGGATATGGAAGGCCCCCTTACAATTAAGGTTCCACAAGTGAATGTGATTCTCAGTAGACAGTCTATAAAATACAGCCACCTGTACAGAAACCTAAAGGATTCAGCACAACTAACAACCATCAAGTAAATGTACTGAGCAATTATTAGATGAAAACAACCATGTAAGACGCTGGAACAAATGCAAAGTGTTAATAAGACACTGACCCATTATTCGAAGAACTAACAACCCAACTGGGAAATAAAACATTAAGAAATATAACTACATTATACAACTTTACATGGTTAGTTCATTAGTACTGTTTTTGTATCTCCAGCACCTTTCAGAGTGCCTAGTACAATGTTGTCACTTAATAATTGCTTGTTGATATCAATAGAGAATTAGAAATCAAAGCATAAATTCTCAAGAAGATAAGTAGCTACTATGTGCCACTACCTGTGGTGGATGCTGGGAATACAAATATAAAGAACAAAATGTATCATTTACAAAGAGCTTATTTTCTAATAATAGAGACAAGTCCATATATAAATGCATGTAACATAGATAGATAGATGGATAGATAGATAAATAGATAGATAGATAGATAGATAGATAGATAGATAGATAGATAGATAGACAGATAAAACTCAATACCACAAAATAGTTAAGTACAAGTTGGTTTTGGATGGGGGGTGGGGAGGGGTCAGAAAAGGCTTCTTGCAGAACATGAGGCTTGAGCTGTATCTTAGAGAAAGAGGTAAAGAGAGAATGAAATCTAGGTATATGGAATGGCTGCTGCAAAGGCACTGAATTTTTTATTTAGGGCAAGGAGAGTAGTCTAGTTTCACTGGATCACAAAATATAGAGTCAAATTGGCTTGGGTGGGTGCAATTTGTATAGGACTTTAAAATCTCAGCCATAGCAGTAGTGGTAGTTGTGGTAGTAGTAGTAGTAGTAGTAGTAGTAGTAGTAGTAGTAGTAGTAGTAGTAATAGCAGTGGTAGTAATAGCAGTGGTAGTAGTAGCAGTAGTAGTAGTAGTAGTAGTAGTAGTAGTAATAGTAATGGTAGTGGTAGTGGTAGTGGTAGTAGTAGTAGTAGTAGTAGTAGTAGTAGTAGTAGTAGTAGTAGTAGTAGTTGTTGTTTTTATCATAGAAGTCCTAGTAGTTTTCATAGTTGTGGTCATAGTCATAAGAGTAGTAATGATAATGACAATAGTCATAATAATATAGCTAACATTTATATGTAGCTTTAAAGATCACAAAGTACTTTACAAGGATTATATCATTATATCCCCACAACAACCCTAGTAACTAGGTACTATTATCCTTATTTTACAGGTGGGGAAACTGAGGTGGACAGAGAGAAGTTAAGTGGTTTATAGTTAGTAAATCTCTGAGACCAAATTGTGCCTTTTCCTGCTGTCTCTGGGTCCAACATTCTATCAACTGAACACACACATCTCTGGGGAGGAATAAACAAGAAGAAAAAAAAAACAAAGAAAAAGAAAGAAAAAGGAGGAGAAAAGAAAGATCATTATCTAGAGGAATGAATATACTTACTCCGTTTAGTAGAGGACAGAACTAGGAATGATGCATGCATGTTGCAAAGATGTAAATTAAGACCTGAGGTGGAGGAAATATCTTCTATTCTGACTACACTTGAAACAGAAGAATCTGTTATATTGTAGCTAAAGTTAAAAAAGAAAGAAAGAAGGAAGAAAGGAAGGCAATAAGGCAGTAATCATGAAATTGTAGACAAAGGAAAAGCAAAATCTGACAATTAAAGATATAATCAAGGAAACTGTATTTTAATTTTTTAAGTACCATAGAAAATGAATCAAGGCCATATTGAACAGATATGCACCAAATTACAAAGCAGTCAAATTCTTTTCTATGGGATCTCAAAATCAGTATGACAAAATCAAAAGAATAAAAAAAAACACAGAATATATAAAATACCTCATTGGAAAAATAAATGACTTGGAAAATAAATTCAGGAGAGATAATTTAAGAATTATTGAATTTCCTGAAAGCCATGATCAAACAAAGAGCCTGGATGGTATCTTTTTTTTTTTTTAAAGCAATTGGGGTTAAGTAACTTGCTCAAGGTTACACAGCTAGTCATTATTTATTCGTGGGTGCTCATTTTCTGAGGCCAGATCTGATCTCGGATCATCCAAACTCCGAGGCCGGCGCTCTTACTCACTGTGCCACCTAGCCGCCCCTTTAGGGCAATTGGGGTTAAGTAACTTGCCCAAGGTTACACGGCTAGGTTTTTTTGTTTGTATGGATTAAGTGTAGGAGGCCGGCTCCGAACTCAGGTCCTTCTGATTCCAGGGCCGGCGCTCTATTCACTGCGCCACCTAGCCGCCCCCTGGATGGTATCTTTGAAGAAATTATCAAAGAAACTGCCGAGAAACCAGTGTCAGAGAGTAAAATAGCGATTGAAAGAATGAAACAGGTAGAAACAGGACTTCCATGGGGCTCTGGCTTCCACCTTCCCCAACTCATGTAAAAGTAGACTCTAAACAAACTTTGGGGCTACAGAACCGAGAAAATGACACAAAGAAGCTAACCTCCCACTAAGGACAACCCGAGAGTTTGGCAGGGAGCAACAGCACAGCGCCCTGGGAGCCAAGCTCAGGTCCCCCATGAGCCAGAGGTCTTAGCCCCAGGGCAGGCCTGACCAACCACCAACTAGAGGGACTTCAAATTAGCTGGGGCAGTTTCCAGAATTATCAACACATAGATACTAAGGACAAAGTGAGAGGTCAGTGGAGTGTGGACTTTGGGATCCAGTAGTTGGGAATGCCTCAGTTTTGCCCCTGGGGGTAGAAGCAGCTGATACACCCTAGCCCTGCAGCTTCAGCCAAACATGGCTGCTTCAGTTCCTAGCCTGCAGACTGTAAGGGGATCAAGCCACCAGTCAGAGGGGTAATTGCTCTTGCTTTAACTAGCTTGAATATGGATGGCAGTATTGGGTGGAGGTCCTTTGGTGTGTGACCAGCTTGCCAGAGCATGTGGAGGCTTCAGAGAGGGCACCCAACTAGGACCTTCATCAGCTGAAAAGACCCCAGCGTTTGGGAAAGAAGCTCCCATGGCTGTTGGCAGAGTCCTACTGTGGCAAAAAGCACAAAAGTCAAGCAATTGAGTGGCAACATGACCAGAGAAAGGAAGCAAAAAAACCAGGGAAGAATCCAAAATTTGACTCCTATTTTGGGGACAAAAAGGATCAATGCATGGAACAGGAGGAAGACAGTGAAGTCAGAATTCCTCCACCAAAAGCTTCAAAGGGAACTATGAGGTAGTTAAGGCCATAGAGGACCTTAAGAAGCTGGGAATAACACCAAGAATCACCTACCCAGCAAATATTCCCTCATGGAAAAAAAAAATAACTGTAACTGATGAAACCTTTCTCAGTATGAAAAAAAAGTTGAAGAAAGGTATATGGGCATATGAATACATATGTGAATGTGTGTATATATGTTTACAGGTATACATAGATAGAGGGCACAGGACCAATCTAATAGGAAGGGAGGATACTTAAAAGGTGAAATTAAGAGGTGAGAGTAATATAAGTATCGGAGATGGAGAGAGATAGAATGGGGTAACTATCTCCTATAGAAGAGGTGAGGGAAAATGGTTACAATGGAGGGGAATAACAGGAAGGCAAAAGGAAATGGGTTAACCTTATTCTCATTGAATTTGGCTGAGGGAGGGAATGACATACACACTAAATAGGGCATCTTATCCTACAGAAGAGTAGAGAGGAAGGGGGAAGAGGGGGAATGTTGGAAGGGAGGGTAGGCTGGTGGGAGGGAAGTTGGAAGCACCCACTTTTGAAAAGGGACAGGATCAAAGTAGAAAATAGAAAAAGTGGAAGGTGGGATAGGAGGGAGGAAAATATGATCAGTATTTTACAATATATCTACTACAGTAATGTTTTACATTAGTTACACATGTACAACCTATATTGAATTGCTTATCTTCCCAGTAAGGGTGGGTGACAAGGGAGGAAGGGAATGAATCTGGAATTCAAAGTTTTAAAACCAAATGTTTAAATATATTGGAAAATAAGATATATAGGCACTGGGGCAGGGAGGTCCACCATTACCTACTGGAAAAGTCAAAGGAGGTATGGGGGAAGATAGAGGAGAGAGCAGATTGGAGGGAGGGATACTACTGCCTATAGGACACAATAGATTTTTATACTTATCAGAGTATGTAATTCGCCCTTTTACACCAAACAAATGAGAGTAAATTTCACACAGTGCTACTCTTTGTCCCACCTTTCCCTCTATTCAATAAGTTTTCAAGTCTTTTCAGGTTAGAATCTTAAACTTAACTGATTACATTGATCCCTCTTTGAACCAGGACCAGTGAGAATACTGTTCAAATGATGTTCCTCTCCCTCTTTCCTTCCCCTCTATTATAATGTTTTTATGCTTCTTCTTATGGCATAATTTGCCTTTTTCTGTCTTATCCTTTCCTTTTATCCCATTACAATCCCTTTAACCCCCTTATTAAGGTTTTTTTAAAATTTTTTTTATCATCAGATTAGTTCATTTACATCCACACCCTCTATCTATGTATAATCATTTTAAAGGTCATGATAATCATATAAATTTTGATATTGACAGCTATCAGCTTCTCATATACAGATTTAAATGTTTTACTCTTATTGCATTACAAGTTATGTGCATGTACACATGAGTGTGCGAGTGTGCATGTGTGTATGTGTTAGTGTGTGTTTTCCTTGTTTAACTTTTTATGTCTATCTTGAATCTTGTAATTGGAGATAAAATTTTCCATTGAGCTCTGACTTCTTCATGAGGAAGGTCTGGAAGTCCCTTATTTCATTAAATGACCATCTCCTTGTCTGAAAGATTATGTTCAGTTTTGCCAGGTAGTTAATCCTTGGTTGCAGTCCTAGCTCTTTTGCCTTATGGAATATCAAATTCCATTCCCTCCAACCTTTTAATTTAGAAGCTGGTAAGTCCTATGTGATCCTGACTGTAGTTCCATGATATTTGAATTGTTTCTTTTTAGCTGCTTGTATTATTTTCTCCTTAATCTTATAATTCTGGAATTCAGCTACTATATTTCTTGGAGTTTCCAATTTGGGATCTCTTTCAGGAGACCTGGGAATTTTTTTGATACTATCTTACCTTCTGATTCTAGGACTTCAGGACAGTTTTCTTTGACAATCCCTGGGGGGATGTTGTCCAGGCTACTTTTTTTATCATGGTTTGCCAGTAGACAAAAAATTATTAAGTTATCTCTCCTGGATCTGTTCTCCAGCTCAGTTGTTTTTCCAGTGAGATGTTTTACATTTTCTTCCAATTTTTCAATTTTAATGTTTTGTTTGATTGACTCTTGGTGCACCATAGAGTCCTGAGATTCAATTTGACTGATTTTAATTTTTAGTGAATTATTCTCTTCAGTTAGTTTTTGAAGGTTCTTTTTTAGGGAGGTATTTTCTCAAATTACTTCAGTAATTTTACTTTTTAAGCATTTGTTTTCTTCAGTGAGACATTTTTTTTTCCAATTTGGTGACTGTAGATTTAAATTTGTCTTCTACCTCTCTAATTTGGGTTTTTAAATCTTTCTTGAGGTCCTCCAAGAATGCTTTTTGCGGTTGAGACCAGTTCATATTTCCTTCTATGGTCTTAGGTGTGAGTACAGAGTCCATGTTGTCCTCTGCATTAGTTTGTTCTTGCTCACTATAATAAGCTCTTTTCGATTTTCTTGCCTTCCCTTTCTCCTTCTCAGCTTCCTTCCTTCCCATTATAATTTCCTATTTCTTAATTTCTCAGTCAGGGAGCTCTGGGCCTAGTTGTTGACTTTGTGTGCTGTAGATTCTGGGTGTCTGGACTGAGGCCAAGGCCAGGATTCTCAGTGCTTCCCCTGAGTAATTCTGAGGCTCACAGATTAATCTGTAAGGGAGGAGTGGTCTGGCCACTTCAGATTTCTGCCTCTTTGCCCCTGGGCTACAGCTCAGACAGGCTTTTGCTGGTCAGGTGAGGAGGGACTTATTGGGACCCCTTCCCTTTTTCTCTTCTGACTCCTTGCTGCCTCAGTTACACCCTTTCTCAGTGACTCTTAAGCCTCAGGCTATTTCCACTATTTCAGGATTTTATTCTGAGTGGGACATTTATCTCTGCGTTTTCTTGGTCGGGGTGGGGGAATAGGAGCAGCCACAGTTTACTTTGTCATCTTGGCTCCTGGAAAATCAGGCAGGTGATTTTTAAACTTCCAGGCTTGGACCTGATAGCAAGAGAAGCTCCTGTCTCTGCTGTGGGCTGTGAGCTTTCTCTTACCCAGCTCCAATGGATCCTCCCATGCTGTAATGAGATGATGGTGAGACAGCTGTGAAATGCCCTTGGGGTGGGTGAGTCTACTGGCTGGTGCTCCTTTTCTCTCTGCTGTAGTCTGCTCTCTAGTCCCAAACTGCTGCAGCCCCCATGTTCTCCATACTCCCCCTGCCTGAACCTACTGGGAGCTTTCCTGGGCTGGATTCTCCAAAATCCATTCAGATTCACTTTTTAAGGTTAGTGATGGTATTCACAGAAGAGCTTAGAAAAGTTACTGCTTTCTTTTTGCCATCTTGGCTCCACACATTAAGAGGAAATTAAAACAATAATTAGCTATTTTGCCAATCTGAGTCAATAAATCTTACAATCTAATATTTACAAAATTAAAAATTTCCCAAATTAGCAGGAGATAAAAATATTTAGCAAGCCATCAATCAACTCCCTAAGAAAAAATGATGAGCATGTGATTTCCAGAGAAACCTGTAAAAACTTATATGAACTGATATTGAGTGGTCGCCTGAAACAATGTTGATTAAAATGAACAGAACCAAGAAAACATTTTCTAGAGAAAGGTTGTGCAATGACCAACTTTGATAGACTTAGCTTTTCTCAGAAAGACTCTTGATGGAAAATACTAACTACATACAGAAAAAGAACAATGGATTCTGAATGTACATGGATTTTCACTTTTGCTTTTTTTCTTTCTCTTACTTTTATCCCTTTTGTTCTGATTTTCCTTTCACAACATAAGTAATGGGGAAATATGTTTTAAAAAAAAGAGAGGGGCAGCTAGGTGGCAAAGTGAGTAGAGCGTTGGCCCTGGAGTCAGAAGGACCGGAGTTCGGATCCGGCCTCAGATGCTTAACACACACACAAAACAAAAACCTAGCCGTGTGACCTTGGGCAAGTTACTTAACCCCAATTGCCCTCAAAAAAAAAAAAAAAGAAAAGAAAAAAAAGAGAGAGAAAATTTAGACTTCATATATTTCTAGAGAGTAAAAAATGTGGATGAAAAGAAATATACTTATTTCTCTAGTGTGCATAGCACTTTCACAAAAATTGACTATGCCTTAGAACATTATAACCTAACAAACAAATGCAGAAAAGCCATAATATTAAATGCTTCTTCTTCTGATCATAATACAATATAAATTATATTTTAAAACAGACTTTGAATTTTAGAGCTAAATAACCCAAAAAGTAACTGAGAGAAACAAATCTCCCACTGAAGGTAGCCTGGCAGGCTGAAAGGAAAGATCTATCACACAGGCCTAGGAGCCAAGCACAATACCACATGAGTCATGTGGGCCCAGACCCAAGGCGGCCCTGACCAGTGGCACAGAATGGCCCAAGGAGAATTCAGGAGAGTGAATCATTGGCAGCTGTGGTGGCTTTCAGACTTCTCAACCCATAAAACCCAACGAGAAGGTAAAAGGTAAATAGATAATACTATTGGAATTGGGTAAGAGAAGAGCATAGTCCAGCTCTTGGGTGAGATGGCTGCAGCTGCTGCCCCATGGCTGCCTCCAGATCTCCTGGTCTGCAAATCCTAGGGGGACCAAAGGACCATTCAAGAGGGTAATAATTGTTGCTTTGACGTCGTGGGATCTGGGTTACATTTTTGGGTAGTGGTCCTGTGGTGAGGAGTGATAGTGTGACAGAGGTTTTGGTGGCTGTAGGGAGGGTACCCTCCTCATAGCTCTGACAATAGCTCTGTCAATTGAAAAAAAAAAAAACAAGAATTTGGAACACACCTCTCCCCACTATAGAAACAGACTTCTACCATGAGAAAGAGCTCAAAAGTCAAGTAATTGGCTGGCAATATGAGCAAACAGAGGAAGTGCAATCAGACCATAGAATCTTTTTGGGGGGACAAAAAGGTACAAAACATGAAACCAGAAGAAGGCAACAAAGTAAAACTTCTGCATCAAAATTTTCTAAGAAAAATATAAACTGGTCACAGGCCATGGAGGAACTCAAAAAGGATTTTGAAAATCAAGTAACAGAAGTGGGAGAAAAAATGGGAAGAGAAATGAAAATGATGTAAGAAAATCATGAAAAGTGAGTAAATAGCATGACTGAAGAAAATAAACTAACTCACATGGCAAAAGAGGTCCAAAAAGCCAATGAGAAGAAGAATGCCTTAAAAAGCTGAATTGCCCAGATGTCAAAAGAATTTCAAAAACTCACTGAAAAGAATAATTCGTTCAAAATTAGATTGGAGGAAATGAAAGCTAATGACTTTATGAGAAACCTAGATACTATTAAAAGGGTTTAAAAAATATAAGGCAATATGACATATTTCATTGGAAAAGCCACTGACTTGGAAAATAAATCCAGGAGAGATAATTTAAAATTTTTTGGACTACCTGAAAGCCATGGTCAAAAAAGAGCCTAGAAATCATCCTTCAAGGAATTCTCAAGGAAAATTGCCCTGATATTCTAGAGCCACAGGACAAAATAGAAATTGAAAGAATTCACTGACCACCTCCCAAAAATTATCCCCAAAAGAAAACTCCTAGGGATATTATAGACAAATTCCAGAGTTCCCAGATCAAAGAGAAAACATTACAAGAAGTCAGGAAGAAAAAATTTGAGTATTGTGAAAACATCAGGCTACATAAGATCTAGCAGCTTCTACATTAAGGGATTGTACGGCTTGGAATATGATGTTCCAGAGGTCAAAGGAGTTAGGACTAAAACTAAGAATCACCTACCCAGCAAAACTGAGTATCATGTTTCAGGGGAGTATTTTGTCATTCAGTGGAATAGAGGACTTTCAAGCATTCTTGATGAAAAAAAAAATAGAACTGAACAGAAAATTTGACTTTCAAATACAATAAACAAAAGAAGAATGAGAGGGGCAGCTAGGTGGCACAGTGAATAGAGTGCTGGCCCTGGAGTCAGAAGGACCTGAGTTCAGATCCAGCCTCAGACACTTATCACACACAAACAAAAACCCAGCCATGTGACCTTGGGCAAGTAACTTGACCCCAATTTCCCTCCAAAAAAAAAAAAGAAAGAAAGGAAGAAGAATGAGAAGGAAAACAGGGAAAAGAATTCAGGAGGAACTTAGTAAAGTTGAACTATTTGCATTCTTACATGGAAAAACAATAATTGTAACTCATGAGACTTTTCTCAGTATGAGGATAGTTGAAAGGAATATATATATGTGTGTGTGTGTGTGTGTATGTATGTATGTATATATATATAGTATATATATATATATATGTATGGGAGGGTATATGAGTATATAAATATGTATGTGTAGATGGTTGTACATAAACAGAAGGCATAGCATCAGTTGAATAAGAAGGGATGATATCTAAAAAATAAAAGTAAGAGGTGAGAGAGGAATATATTGGGAGAAGGTGAAAGGGAGAGATAGAATAGCGTAAAATATCTCATACAAAAGAGGCAAAAGAAAACTATTACAGTGGAGGGGAAGAGCAGGAAGGCAAAAGTTATTGGGTCAACCTTACTCTCACTTAATATAGCTTAAGGAAAGAATAACATACACATACAGTAGGGTATCCTACCCTAGAGGAACGCATGGGGGAAGGGGATAAAAGTGGTGATGATAGGAAGGAGGGCAAATTGGGGGAGAGGGTAGTTAGAAGCAAACACTTTTGAAAATGGACAGGGTGAAAGAAGAAAATAGAGTAAGTGGGGTCAAGTTACTTGACCAAGGTCACATGGCTAGGTTTTTGTTTGTGTGTGATAAGTGTCTGAGGCTGGATCTGAACTCAGGTCCTTCTGACTCCAGGGCCAGCTCTCTATTCACTGCGCCACCTAGCTGCCCCTCTCATTCTTCTTTTGTTTCTTGTATTTGAAAGTCACATTTTCTGTTCAGTTCTACTTATTTCATCAAGGCTGAAGAGAAGCTCAGGAGTCCAGTACTGCTTCCCCACAGGATGGATAAGGTGATTCTGGTTTTTTGAAGCATCTCCACAAGACTAAGCAAACATGACTGGGATGTTAAGACTTTGTCTGTTTCTGGCTTGGTTGAGCCTTGAATTCCGAAGAACAGAAAATGAGAAGGATTTGAGATGGACTGGACCCTGTGAACTTCAGGGTGGAGCAGGACTTACACATAGAGCTGAACAACAAACTGGGAGCTATGTGTCTTTGAATCCAAGTGACTGTTTGGTGGATTCATTTAGGAGTTAGCTGCCTTGAGTCAATATGAAAAGACCTCTCTGTGGGTACTGAGTAGTGATGAAATGATAGGTTACTAGTGACCTAGGGGTTGAGAGTGTGTGTGTTTTCTAATGATTGCACTTAATAATTGGTTTCTGAATAAGTGACTGATTGAGTTAACTTATTGTGCTGCATGAGTAGAAGACTTTGACTATTGTGCTTTGAGATGATTGTTCTTTGTTCAAAACTTTGTGGCCACTATGGTGGAAAATTCATGGCCATTTTAATGATAAGCTGTTGTGAATATTATATTATAATTTTCTGTGATAAGTTGTAATATATGAATGCTGTACCTTGATTTCCTGTGAATGTTTTGTTTTGATTTGTTACTGAATAGAGTGTTCACTAAACTTTGTAATTAGAACATTAAAAACTATTCACAGGAGTCAAGATGGTAGAGTAGAAACAGGACTTCCATGCAGCTCCCTCTCCCACCTTCTCCAATTCATGTAAAAAAATGGTTCTAAACAAAGTTTGGAGCTACAGAACCCACAAAATGAGAGAAGGAAACTTGCTGCTGAAGACAGTCCAGCAAGCTGGCAGGAAGGGGCCAGCACAGAACTCTTGGAGCCAAGCCCAGAACCAGGTGACACAGAGGTTTTAGCCTAAGGTCAGCCACAACCAGCCACCAGGTATTGGGACTTTAGATCACCAGGACCTGTGGCAGTTTCCAGAATTATCAAACCACAGAAGCTAAGAACAAAGTGAGAGGTCAGCACTGTGTGGACTTTGACAACTGAGAGTTCAGGAGGGCAGTCCAGCCTTTATGCCCTGGAGGGACAAGCAATTGTACAACCACTGCCAAATGGCTGCTTCAGAGCTCCCAGCCTGCAGATTCAAGGGGGACCAAGCAACCAGGAGGGAAGAAGGAAATGGATCTGAAATGCAAGGTCTTAAAATTAAATGTTTCAAATATATAAATACTATTAGTAATACTCTTTTGTTTGTAATTGGCAGATAAGATTTGCAGGCATTGGGACACAAAGATTCACCTTCCTCTAATGGAAAAGTTGAAGGGGGTATGGGAGATGATATGGGAGAGAGCAGATTGGAGGAAGCGATATCTTGCAGGACTGCTATTCTGGGAGGGTGGGTAGGGGAAAAATGAGGTGGGGGGATGATTGTAACTCAAAATCTGCTGGAAATGAATGATGTAAAACAGAAATTAATAAAGCATTTGTTTAAATAAAAAAAGAAATTGAAGGCTTTTCATTCCCCTTAGCCATCCTTTCTCCACAACATTTACTTCAGGCCTGGGACCTAACCTACTTAATGCTCTTTAATAGGCCATTTTTTTATCATTATGTAACTAAAAAAGTGACCATGTCTTAGCTACTATAATATTACTCTGATATAAGAACCCCTGCTGTTTTTACTCTGGATTCTGCCTCTCCATTGCACTCGTGGCCTTTCTTTCTTTTCCTCTGTTATTTCTTTTGGGAACACTATATAGAGTTACCTCTGTGGACTGTGTATTTTCCACTTTTTCTAACTTGATACTTGACCTCTTATTTTCACACAATCCTCTTTAATTAGGAAGGGACTTGGCATCACACTTCATTATCTTGGAAATCATTTCTTTTTTGAATATCCTGGAATGCCTTCTCCAGAAAACTGTGATTTAGAAGCAGCTTGTTAGCTGTAGCTATAAACTTACTAGCAGAACCTTTTGAAGTTTAGTGGGGTAGCATTTTGTTCAGAGAATGGCAGCATGGAAATGACAGAAAAGCTTCAACTAGATGGTTAAGGTAACCTGATTGTATCTAGCCACCCCCAGATCATGTCTCTATGCTCTAATCCCTGTTTTTCTTTAGTTACTGGTGGGAATCAAGTTGGTAGGGATGCCAAATCACAGCTCCATTTACCAGAGGTACCCAGACAAACAAACAAGCACCAAACTGAAAAAGCATTATCTTTGAAAGATACAAAGAGGGTTTTCAGATTTCAGAATATGCCAATAAGGTTTATTTCATTAAGCTGTTAGGTCTCAGAAGATGTCTAGGATGTCTTTGAGGAAGCAGAAATGATATATTAAAGCAAACTAAGGATGTCGAGACATTAAATGATTGCCCTTGGTCCCACAGCTAGTATATATTAGTGTCAGGAACTGAACCCAGATCTTCCTGGTTTCAAGGTTGTCGCTTTATTCATTCCAACATTCTATGTCCTGACATTCCTGTTACCAAGGTAAAAATCACAAAAGGATACTGGCAAAAACAAATTGGCAATAACGAATTAATTGCTTTATGAGGAAATAAAGTATGTACTTTCTTAGGCAGTAGCATCAGTAACTCCTGTCTTGAAAAGAGTCTGAGGACAGGTTAGACAGAAGTAATCTTCCGTACCAGGTTTTGCTTGTGTATTTTCTTCCAGTCCTGCCAATCAATCAATCAATCAATCAGTTAATCAACACATTAAATTCCTACTATGTTCCAGGCACTATGCTAATCATAGGTGATACATTAATCAGAAAAAGACAGTCTGCATTAAAAAGGTTGCAATCTAATGGAAAGCTTTCTTTTTTTTTCCAGATGCTTTATTAAGTTCTGGTTTACATCATTCATTTCCGCCAGATTTTGAGTTACAATTTTCCCCCATTTTTCCCCTACCCACCACCCCAGAATAGCAATCCCAGAGGATATCCCCTCTTCCAATCTGCTCTCTCCCGTATCTTCTTCCCCTTTGTCTTTTCCATTAGGGCAAGGTAAATCTCTGTGCCCCAATGCCTGCACATCTTATCTCCCAATTACATGCA
The DNA here is from genome assembly GCA_011680675.1 of Gymnobelideus leadbeateri. NCBI lineage: Eukaryota > Metazoa > Chordata > Mammalia > Diprotodontia > Petauridae > Gymnobelideus > Gymnobelideus leadbeateri. Next base: position 106,518 of record WOXC01004169.1, read on the forward strand.
AAATAGCATTAATAATAGTATTTATCTGAATTTGAAGCATTTCATTTTAAAACTTCGAATTCCAGATCCATTCCCTTCATGCCTTGTCACCCACTCCCTCTGGGAAGATAAGCAATTCAGCATATGTTGTACATGCAACAACCATGCAAAACACTACCATAGTAGATATATTGTAAAAGGCTGCTTATAATTCTCTCCCACCCATCCCACCCCACACCTGGTCTATTCCCTACTTTGGTCCTATACCTCTTCGAAAGTGGGTGCCTCCAACCCCCCTCCCCCCAGCATGCCCTCCCCATCCATCATCCCTCCTTACATTCCCCTCCCCCCTACTTTCCTGCAGGGTAAGATATCCCATATAGTATGTATGGTATTCTTTCCCTGAGCCAAACTCAATGAGAATATGGTTTTGCCTTTGTGCCTTCCTGTTCTTCCCCTCCCCTGCAACCACTTCCCCTTGCCTCTTCTACATGAGATAGTTTACCTAACCCTGTCTTTCCCCATTTCCTCTTGCCACATCCCTATCTCACCTCTTAACTTCACCCCTTAAGTATCATCCCTTCCCACTAAATTTGACCTGTGCCCTCTATCCAGGTATACCTATAAAATATATATACACACATTCACATATGTATTCATATACCCATATACCCTTCTTCAATTATTTTCATACTGAGAAAGCTTTCATCAGTTACAGTTATTGTTGTTCCATGTACGAATGTAAATAGTTTAACTTTGATAAGTTCCTTTTAATTTCTTTTCCCTGTTTACCTTCACAACTAGATTCTTGTGTCTGAATGTCAACTTTTTATTCAACTCTGGTTTTTTCCTCAAGAATACTTGAAAGTCCTCTATTCCACTGAATGACCATATTTTCCCCTTAAACATCCTTCTCAGTTTTGCTGGATACATAATTCTTGGTTTTAATCCCAGCTCCTTTGCCTACTGGAATGTCATATTCCAGGGCCTTCTATCCCTCAGTGTAGAAGCCTGCCAGGTCCTTTGCTATTCTGACTGTGTTTCCACAATATTGAAATTGTTTCTTCCTGGCTGCCTGTAGTATTTTCTCCTTGATCTGGGGATTCTGGAACCTGGCTGTAATATTCCTAGGAGTTTTCTTTTTGCGATCTTTTTCAGGAGGTGATCTGTGGATTCTTTCAACCTCTATTTTGCCCTCTGGATCTAAAACATCAGGGCACTTTTCCTTGAGAATTTCTTGAAGGATGATTTCTAGTTCCTTTCTTTGGTCATGGCTTTCAGGTAGTCCAATCATTTTTAACTTATCTCTCCTGGATCTATTTTCCAGGCCAGTGGTTTTTCCCATGAGATATTGCACATTGCCTTCTATTCTTTCAATTGCTTGGATCTGTTTAACAGCATCTTGATTTCTCATAAAGTCACTAGCTTCCATTTGTTCCAGTCTAATTCTGAAGGAATGAATCTCCTCAGTGAGCTTTTGAGATTCTTTTTCCATCCGGCAATTTTGGCTTTTTAAGCCATTCTTCTCCTCATTGCCTTTTTGAGCCTCTTTTGCCATTGGCTTAGTATATTTTATAAGGTGTTATTTTCCTCAGTCAGGCTGTTGATTGTCATTTCATACTTTTCCTGCATCCTTCTCATTTCTCTTCCCAATTTTTCACCCACTTCTCTTATTTGGTTTTTAAAATCCTTGTTAAAGTACTCTGTGGCCTGTTACCTGCTTGTGTTTTCATCTGGGGCTTTTGGTGTAGGAGTTCTGACATCCCAGCCTTCCTCCTGTTTCATGCTTTGACCCTCTTTGCCCCCCAAAATAGGAGTCTAATGTTGAATTTTTCTGTTTATTTTGTTTCCTTTACCTAGGAATGTTGCCACTTAATTACTTGACTTTTGGGCTTGTTGCCACAGTAAGACTCTGCCACCAGAGAGGGGAGCTTCCCGCCTAAACGTTGGGGTCGTCTCAACTGCCAGAGGTGTTAGTTGGGTGCCTTCCGTGAAGCCCCTACACACTCTGGTAAGCTGGACATACACACTACGACCTCCATCCCAGACCACAATCCAGATCCAGGGAGGTTAACCAAGAGTGATTACCCCCCAGACTAATTGCTGGATTCCCCTACAATCCACAGGGCAGGAGCTGAAGCAGCAACTGAAGCTGCAAAATGGCAGCTGTTCCTTGGCTCCTCAGCAGTTCTTGCCCCCAGGGGAAGAAGCTGACGCATTCCCAAATACTGTTCCCAAAATCCATAGGGCACCAACCTCTCACTTTGTCCTAGGCATTTATGTGCTGGTAATTCTGGAAAAGCCACAGCTGCTGGTGTTCTGGCTTCCCTCCAGCAGGCTGCTGGTTCAGCCACCCTAGAGCTAAAACCTCTGACTCACAAGGTCCTGGTCTCACCTCCCAGAGCTCTTAGCTGGCCCCTCCTTGCCGGGCTGTCCTCAGTGGGTGGTTAGCTTCTCTGTGTCGTTCTGTGGGTCCTGGAGCTCCAGAGGTTTTTCACAGTCTCCTTTTAAATAATTTTGAAGTGGTGTGGGCTGGAGTGCTGTGGAAGTGATGTTTCTACTCTGCCATTTTTGCTCCGCCCCCCTGGAAAGATTTCTTTTTTTATTGGAAAACTTTTTATAACATTCTAGTGTCTCCTTCCCCACACTAAATGGAAAATTACAAAGAAAAAACCACATATAGAGATTGGCAAGGATTTGACAAAGTAAAGACACTTATTTGTAAAGAAGAAGTCCGACAGTGAGAGAGTCAACAAATATTCATAAATTTCTTACTAAGGGTCAGGTGCTGTAGTAAACCATAAGGATACAAAGCTAGACCACAATAGTCCCTGTCCTCAGGGAGCTCACAGTCTAATGGGAGAGACAAATGTGAAAATACCTAGGTATATGCAAACTATACTGAAAATAGATTAAAGTTAAGTGCTGGGCCACAGCAAATTCATTACATAGTAAAACAAGAAAAAAAATTGTTCTCTTCTCTCAGTTAAAACATTAAAAACAATGTAAATTAAATAAGGATAAATAGATGTTGTGTTGTGGTGAGTCATTTTCAATCCTGTTGACTATTTGTGACCTATTTATTTTCTTTGTAAAGATACCAGAGTGTAAAGATACCATTTCCTCCTCCTGCTCATCTTACAGATGAGGAAACTGAGGCAAACAGATTTAAGTCACTTGCTCAGGGTCACACACCTAGAAAATGTCTGAGGCCAGATTTGAACTCAGGAATATGTCTTCTTGAATCCAGGCCTGGTTCCCTATCCACTACATTGTCTAACTGCCCTTTTTGTGTACATATGAGTTTCTGTTTTTTAAAGGACCAGCAAGTGGGACACTTTTCCCCAGGATTCCAGCTGTCTTTTTTAGCTGCTAACCTTTATAAAGTTGTATAAAGCACTATAATGATCAAAGTTGAGACTATGCTAGAGGAAATAGTGCTCAGCTTTAGGGCAGTGATTCCTAACCTGGGCATGGGAACTTATTTTTGTTGTTTTTAATTTTGACATCCATATATCATTATAATTGGTTTCTTTTGGGATTTTATGTTATTAATGTTATTCTTTATTATTGTTTCTCAAATGCTTTATTAACTTGTGGTTTACATCATTCATTTCTGCCATATTATGAGTTACAATATTTTTACCCATTTTCCCCCTCCACAGTCCCACAGTATACTGCCTCATCCAATCTGCTCTCTCCCAAATCTTCTCCCATACCCCCTTCTACTTTTCCAGTAGGGCAAGGGGAATCTCTGTTTCCCAATGCCTTTATAGATTATTACCAAAATATATGTAAAATAGTATTAATAATAGTATTTATATATTTTTAAACATTTGATTTTAAAACTTTTAAAATTCATTTAAGAATTAATTCCAGATTCACTGCCTTCCTCCCTTCTCATCCACTCTTACTGTGAAGATAAGCAATTCAGTATATGTTGCCCATGTGTAGCTATGCAAAACATTACCATGGTAGATATATTGTAAAAGATTGACTCTATTTCCCTCCCTTATATCCCACCTCCCACTTGGTCTATTCCGTACTTTGATCCTGTCCCTTTTCAAAAGTGGGTGCTTCCAAATTCCCTCCCCGACAGCCTGCCCTCCCTTCCATCATCCCCCCTCTCATCCCATTCCCCCCTACTCTCCTGTAGGGTGATATATCCTATTTAGTATGTATGTCATATTCTCCCTGATCCAAATTCAATGAAAATAGGGTTTTGCCTTTTTGCCTTCCTGTTCTTCCCCTAGCCTTGTAACCATTTTCCCTTGCGTCTTCTCTATGAGATATTTTACCCCATTCTGTCTCTCCCCATCTCCTTTTGCCACATTCCTGTCTCACCTCTTAATTTCACCTTTTAAGTATCATCCTATTGAATAGACCTGTGCCCTCTATCAATGTATACTTGTAAACATATCACATATGTATTCATATGCCCATATACAATTCTTCAATTATTTTCATACTGAGAAAAGTTTCATCAGTTTCAGTTATCATTTTTCCATGTAGGATGGTAAATAGTTAAAGTTTTATAATGATTATGATTTATTTTCCCTGTTTATCTTCTCAAGCATCTCTTATATATCTATATCTATATCTATCTATCTATCTATCTATCTATCTATCTATCTATATATTTGAAACACTTTTTAAGAACTCATATTTCAGATCCAATCCCTTCCTCCCTTGCCACCCATTCCCTCTGGGAAGATAAATAATTCAGTTTTTGTTGTACATGTATAGCTATGCAAAATATCACCATAGTAGATATATTGGACAAGGCTGCTTATAATGCCCTCCCACCCCCCACCTGGTCCATTCCCTACTTGATCCTGTCCCTATTCTATACTGGGTACTTCCAACCTCCCCTCCCCCCAAGAATGCCCTCCCATCCATCATCCCTCCTCTCATCCCCCTTCCCCCTATCCTGCTGCAGGTTGAGATATCCCATTTAGTATGTATGCCATTCTCTCCCTGAACCAAATTCAATGAGAATGTGGTTTTGCCTTTTTGCCTTCCTATTCTTCCCCTCCCCTGCATCTACTTCCACTTGCTTCTTCAACATGAGATAGTTTACCCTTCCCTGTTTCTCCCCATCTCCTCTTGCCACTTTCCTTTCTCACCTCATAATTTTACCCCATGAGTATCCTCCCTTCCCAACAAATTCAACCTATGCCCTCTATCCATATATAACTGTAACCATATACACACACATTCCCATATGTATTCATATGACCACACCCCTTTCTTCCATTATTTTCGTAGTGAGAAAGATATCATCAGTCACAGTTATTGTTTTTCCATATAGGAATGTAAATACTTCAAATTTGATAAGTTCCTTTTGATTTCTTTTCCCTGATTAGCTTCTCAGTCAAAGGTTGCATTTTTCTGTTTATTTTGTTTCCTTTGCCTTGGCATGTTGCCACTTAATTACTTGACTTTTGGCCTTGTTGCCATAGTAGGACTCTGCCACCAGACAGGAGAGCTTTCATCCCGAATGTTGGGGTCTTCACAGCTTTCTGACAAGCTGGATACCCACCCACAACCTCCACCCCAGATCCAAGAGCGATTACCCCCCAAGACTGATTGCTGGATCTCCCTACAGTTTGCAGGCTAGGAGCAGGAGCTGCCACTGAGAACTACAAAATGGTGTTTCTCCTCAGCATCTTCTCACCCCTAGGGGAGGAAGCCGACGCCTTCCCCAAATACTGGTCCCACAATCCATAGGGCACTAACCTCTCACTTTGTCCTAGCCATAACTGAGTTGATAATTCTGAAATTGCCACAGATGCTGGTGATCTGGTGTCCTTCCAGTTGGCTCCAGGCTTGGCAGCCCTGGGGCTAAAACCGCGGCTCTGGGCTTGGCTCTTCGAAGTGCTGTGCTGCCAGCTCCCAGGGCGCTGAACTGGTCTTTCCTGAAGGGCTGCTGGGCTGTCCTCAGCAGGAGGTTAGCTTCTCTGTGTTGTTCTGTGGGTGCTGGGGCTCCAGAAGTTGTTCAGAGTCCCCTTTTACATAGTTTGGAGGTGATCTGGAGGGAGAGTGCCTTGGACACACTGTTTCTACTCCACCATCTTGGCTCTGGCCCTCAAGCATCTCTTGTTTCTTGTGTCTGAATGTCAAATTTTCTATTCAATTCTGGTTTTTTCTCCAAGAATGTTTGAAAGTTGGGGGTGGCTAGGTGGCGCAGTGAGTAAGAGTGCCGGCCTTGGAGTTGGGATGACCCGGGATCGAATCCGGCCTCAGAAAATGAGCACATAATATGACTAGCCATGTAACCTTGAGCAAGTTTCTCAACCCCAATTTCTTTAAAAAGATAGAATGTTTGAAAGTCCTCTGTTCCAGTGAATGACCATATTTTCCCCTGAAACATGGTACTCAGTTTTGCTGGGTAGGTGATTCTTGGTTTTATTCCTAGCTCCCTTGCCCTCTGGAATATCATATTCCAGGCCCTTCAACCCCTCAGTGTAGAAAGTGCTAGAACCTGAACTATCCTGATTGTGTTTCCACAATATTGAAATTGTTTCTTCTTGGTTGCTTGTGCTACTTTTCCTTGATCTGGGAATTCTGGAACCTGGCTATAATATTCCTAGGAGTTTTCTTTTTGGGATCTTTTCCAGAAGGTGATTGGTTGATTCTTTCAAACTCTATTTTGCCCTCTGGATCTAAAACATCAGGGCAGTTTTACTAGAGAATTTCTTGAAGGATGATTTCTAGGTTCTTTCTTTGATTATGGTTTCCAGGTAGTCCATTGATTTTAAATCATCTCTCCTGGATCTGTTTTTCAGGTCAGTGGTTTTTCCCATGAGATATTTCACATTGCCTTCTAATCTTTCATTTGTTTGGATCTGTTTAACAGCATCTTGATTTCTCATAAAGTCATTAGCTTCCATTTGCTCCAGTCTAATTCTGAAGGAATGTTTCTCCTCAGTGAACTTTTGAGATTCTTTTTCCATATGGCAAATTTGACTTTTTATGGCATTCTTCTCCTCATTGCCTTTTTGATCTTCGTTTGCCATTTGATTTAGTCTATTTTTAAGGTGTTATTTTCCTCAGTCTGGCTGTTGACTCTCATTTCACACATTTCTTGCTTCTTTCTCATTTTTCTTCCCAATTTTTCCTCCATTTCACTTATTGTCTTCTTAAGTCCTGTAACCAGCTTGTACTTTCATTTGGGGATTTTGGTGCTGGAGTCTGACTTTGCTGTCTTCCTCCTGTTCCAAGTAGCTGTGCTGGGGCTCCTTAAGGGCTTTTTGCCTTGGGCACAAAAGCCGATGGGCTTTCCTAACTACTGTGTCAGTAAGTCCATATTGCACTGACCTCTCACTTTGTCCTAGGCATCTATGTTTTGGTAATTCTGGAAAGCCACAGCTGCTGGTGTTCTGGACCCCTTCCAGCCAGCTGCTGGTCCAGCTGCCCTGGGTCTAAAACCTCTGACTCACAGAGGCCTGGGCTTGGCTCCCAGAGTGCTTCCCTGGCTGCTCCCTGCTGCCTGTCTGGCTGTCCTCAGTGGGAAGTTAGATTCTCTGTGTCATTTTGTGGGTTCTGTAGCTTCAGAGTTTGTTTAGAGTCCCCTTTATATATATTGGAAGTCAGCCAGAGCTGCGAGGAAATGCTGTTTCTACTCCACCGTATATGTTATTGATTTTATACATTTAAATATACTATTCTGAGAAGGGTTCTATGGACTTTTACAGATTGTCTGACAGGTCCATGACATACATAAACAAAATTGTGTTAGTCTGCCCTAGGGTCTCAGATTTACAATATTCTGCTGCCACTTGTCTTCAAGAGGGGCAGGATGCTGAAATAAAGTCTTTCTGTACTGCACTTCTGATCTGTTTCACTATTGACAAACCTCTCTAGTATTAGGCTCAATGCTGGGATCTTGGGATATCTTCCTACTTTCACCTTTATTAGGTTTCTGATCCTCTACTCTCCTTCCTTACTGATTTCCCTGGGAGCAGTTTCTAGTATTTGGATCTGTGTGCAAAATTTCTAGTTTCCATTTTGATGACAACCCCCCAACATGAAATAACTGGGCAATTATCCTACTTTGTTTTTATATGGAGGTATTTTCACTCTTCAGGTCAGGCCCCTTGGCATACATTTGCCTCCCTAAGATAGACTTGATGAAGCTATAGACAGAAAGAACAAGAAATGGAGAGATCTTAATATAATTGGGCCATTCCAGTGGGTTTTTTGAGTGGTAGACTTGCATGTAAGTTGGCATGGATTAGTTTTGATACAAATAGCCAGGAGTATTGTCTGTAAACATTCGGATTATTCTTGTTCTATGCTGATACATCATTATATAACCATAGATAATGGAAACTTATAAGTTTATTGTTGGCATGATGCCTTCTTTGTGAGCTTTCCTATTCATCTGGCAAGCACTGGTCAGTGAATATGGATTTTCTTATACTAAAGGCAGATGGATGCTTCCAACCTTGTCTCACCTACTGCCTTGTGCATGATAAAGAAGTGAAGATGCTGTAGGGGTAGAAGGATGCCTCCACCTTGGCCAACTTTGGCTGAGAATAGAGTGATTTGGGTGGATGTTTCCCCATTCATCTCACCAGGAGAGTGAATTGATTATGAATTCCTCATCTCCACTGTCTCTTTCAGTCTTCCGGTAACCAGTGAATCTTCACAGAGCTGAGCTCCTGGCTTACAAGAATACATTTGTGCCCTTTTCTCTGGTTCAAGAGTTTTGGGGTGAGAAACTGTAGGTCACAGTTCCCATAGGCATTTCTTGATGAAATTGAATTTTGTGACTTTTCCTACTCTACTTTCAGAAGTCTAGTTCATGACCTGGACTCAAGTAGGAAGATTGGCAGCATTTGAAGTTTTTATAACAGTTAAAGCATGAAAGTCTCAGATAGTATTTATTAATTTAAAAAGAAAAGAAAAGAAAACAACTTTCACTGGACCTTAAGAGTAAAAATTACTGGGGGAAAAGGAGATCTGAAAATTGATATTTGAGATTGAGTTCAAGGATGTATATAACATAATAAACATGCATACCTATGTATACATTAATATAGTCTTTGTTACATTAATATAGTCTTTGTTTTCTGGAGGATATGGGATAATGAGTGAGTGTATAAAATAAATTCCCTCTTAGGGTCACAATCATTGCCATTTCTTACAGTGTATTTGTATATATGAAGACCAAGAAGGCTAAGCTAGAAAATTGGCTTCTTTTTTTAATTATTATTGTTATTATTTGCTCAAGAACCTGAAACCAGTTGGCAAGTAGTATAATTGGCAACCTGGGTGATTTTACTTTTTAAGGCACCTCCAGAAAAAGGAAGGAAATGCAAAGACATGCAAAGAGCACTTTCCAGCTGAGACAAGCTTATTAGTGTTCCCACTGGCTCTATCAGGAGGCCCACCTGCCACAGCCCCGGCTGGTGCACCCTTCGGGGGCCCAGATGGCCTCAGCCACATAACATTTAGGCTGAATGCACAGTAAACCAGGTCAGATGGGGGAGGGAGGATGGGATGCCTTGTTCATAGCCTAAGGGAATCTGTTTAATATATCCTTCCTGAACTTCAAAGCATCTTAAAGAATCAAGGTACATTCACGGTAGGCATGAGATATTCAAACTGGGCCAGCTGTTCCACATTTAATTATTGTTCCAACATCTAATTATTGTTTCATTCATTCTGAGAACACATCAGCTCAATATATCAAATAAAAGGTGATATCCTAACTTGTTAGGGCCTTCAGCAAACCACCCTTGCCCTTGTCTTATCTTTAATTTTCAGTTGCCTTTCAGAACCAGGAGATTATGATTATAATCAATAAGAATTTTTATTAATATTTTCATCAGAAGGTTTCTTTAATAGACCATCATTATCTTCATCATGAATGAATTTTTCTTTACATCAGGTAATCATCCATATTCCTGGACATGAAGAAAGGCCACTTCCCTTAATGGGTTTATAGTTTATTTGGAAAAATAAGATCTGTCTACAAGGTAGCATATGCTAAATGAAAATTTTTAAATACTAAAACTATAGGGGTTCAGAGAAAGGAGTGATTGCTTAGGGATAAAGAATTAAGAGAAAACTTCTGTCAGGGAGACCCACGAAATTTGAAGAAAAAGCAGGTCTTAGAGTAATGGAAAATAATGGACTCCAGGATTCTGAAGGTCTAACTAGTTCTTTATGAAATATCCATATTATAATTTGTGTTCGTCTTTCTCCCTTCTCAATATACTATTAGATTGTATATTTCTTGAGGGCAGAGGTTATCCTATTTCACCTTTTAAGCTCAAGAGTCCAGCACAGGGAGCATTTGATTTATTTCTATGCTTCAATGGATTTGTGATTGCTTCAATATAGATTCTTCCTTTGATGTTGCAAGTCACAACCCATCCACACTTTTTTCATCCTATGTGACTATCACCTATGACTTTCTGTAAACCCTCCACAGAGGATCCACTCAATGGACTTGGGAAAATTCTTCTAGATTTTTATGTCATTGGCATAATAACAATAAAGCATATGGGCTATTAGTTCATCTCTCACTCTTACTAGCTGACCTGTACCCTTCCTTTTCTATTTATATATCTCTTTTATGATAAATCCTTTATAATAATCTTGAACCTTTGCTTACTATTAATATGTTGGAGACTACTTGTACTGTTCAACAAGTGACCCTGAACTTATATTTTTTAAAAACCATAGTCTTCTGTAATATATAGTCCTAAAGTGTCACCCTCAAGAATACTGATATCCAAAATATGCCTTTGTTTCATGGAGAAATTTGGGATCATTAAAAATGCTAAATAATTTCCCAATTACTATTCAATCTGTTTTCCTTTCCTTTTCTATGTGTGTTCATTTCATTGTCCATTGAAAGTATCTATCTAAGATATATCGGCTGATGGATAAGTCTATTGGTTATCTATCTGATGGCATATTATAGTCTTAAATAGGAATATTTCATTTACTTTGTTTTTTTGTTTATAGCTAATGGGACTGAGTTATTTTGACTTACGGATTTTAGGATATTTTCATTTTTTGGGACTACATGCAGTCAGTACAAAGTCATTCACATATAGAAGCACAGATGACCTTACCATCTAAAGAATCCTTCATTAATCAGGACTTTTCACTGGGCAGCTTCTGTGCTAGTGGCAAACAAATGCCTTCCCATATGATGCATCATTTCATATTAATAATCAGATAATTGTGGAATGAAATTGTCTGTATTGAAAAATCTTTCAAGGATTTTTGTGCAAGCATTGCATATAAAATAATACTAATAAGTATTTGTTGAATTGCATTATGGCGGGCATTGCTTAACATAGGATCAAAAGACAAAATCCTTGACCATTATAAGACTTTTATAAACTAAAATATAAAGATTTCACCAAACTGCACATATAAATGGATATGAACATGCCTCTGTGAATGCTTCAAAGGCATGCATAAAAAGAGTACATCATAATACAAATCTTCCTCTGTGTGGTTGATAGTACAGAATACAAGATTTGAGTTGCATATTAACAAAAGGGGAACTGGAGATTACCATCTAGTTATCATAAGTCAAGACAAACTTCATGAAGGAAGAACTTGTCCTCTGGGGAATTTGACCAACACTTTGTTTCAGTTGTAGCTGAATTTAGTCATTAGTGAGTAAGCTCAGCATAGTATTATAGATTTTCTTGGGGAGGAGAGGCTAGGTGGAGCACTTGCTCTGGAGTCAGGAGGACCTGAGTTCAAATCAGGCCACTGACACTTAACACTTAACTAGCCCTGCTACCTTGGGCAAATCACTTAACCCCAATTGTCCTGCCTTCCCTGCTCCAAAAAATAAATTCTTTGGGACATATTGTTCAGAAGCATAATTATAAATCATCTATTCTTTTAACATTGGAGTGAACCCTAAATGAGAGCTGATTGGGCTGAAGTTTGGAACTCCAAATTTGCCTCACCTCTGTATTACCAACCAGATGCCAGGACTCCATTGACTCTTGTCTTGACCATTAAGAGGGACCAGGGACTGATCTTCCCCTCCTGTTACTGTGCAAATACCCTTCTCTCCCACCCCATATGTTTCTATGTACATATACACAGACATATGCACAACCATATGTGCATGTGCATGTGTAAATGCACACACACAATTTGCAACTCTTGTTCAGAGACAGATAATTAAAATAACTGTTTCATTGCTCTTGTGAAGGCATGATGATCTAAGGTTCTTTGGCTCTACTCAGAACTTTTGTAATTCTCAGTTGTAAATTGTAAAGGCAAGAGGTCACTTGCCTGACCAGCAGTGCCTTATCCTTCATTTCTACATGTTATCCCTATCCAACCCATGTCCTTATCCCATACTTCCCTAATCCTTCCTTTATGCCCTCTGGAACCATCATTATATTATTAATAAATTGTCTTTCATATTAAAATTCTGTCCTTCTGTAGAAATCACTTTACATACATTAATTAAATTTATGAACATTCTGTTCCCTACCAACGAAACGTAATTTCCTTGAAGGAGGGGGCCCCTTTGTTTTTGTTTTTGCAACCTCAGTACTTAACACAGTGATTGGTTTGTTGAAGTTACTTTATAAATGAATTGAATCGAATTCACCAAAACTAACTGAGTAGCAGGGAAGTTATGGTTAAATATTTAGTAAAAGACTACACATTTTACCAGAAAGCCTTTTTTCCTAGTAAGAAATAGATGTGTTGACATCAGGTCTTTCTTCAAGTGTCTAAAAATTAAAATGTTTGTATTTGTTTAGTACCATTTTAAAGCGATAACAATGTAATAAAGTTGTTTCTCAGAAAATATTTTCACATTCAGCATGAAAACACCTTTGATTTCCAACATGTCAACATCTCATCTCTATAGAATATAGTCAATATAATCAGGTGATGATGATTTAAAAATGATCTTTATTAAAAGAACAAAGCTTCTAATTCAACATCAGGAGAATATTTTGTTCAGCTGAAACATATCAAGTTAAAAACTTAAAGTAAAATATTAATAGAATACCTGTAATAAATAGGTCAGTAATTAATATTGGTAAACCAATATAAACTTCTTTGTTTTATAACATATTCTACCTTGATAGGAAATAGTTAATATTTTGAAGCTTTTCTTTCTGAAAATTAGTTTTGAAACATGTTTCTGTAACTTGAAGTAAAAGAATGAATTATTGAAAAGGAAGGAGTATTGAAGGAAGTGAAAAAATGTATAGGATTTCCATGAATTTGGAAAGATAAGCATTAAATGTCCTAGTATAAAACCTAACTAACAATAAATTCAGCTGTAAACTTATGTTAGAGAGCATTATTACATGATGGCCCTTTGGGGGATTTTCAATTTCCTCACCCATGCAATGTCAGAAAACATATGCCTGGTCCCTCCCCATACCACAGTTTACTGATACCTTGCAAGCATGCAATTGGAATACCTGAAAAAGAGGAAACTTTTGTTAAATGAGTATAACAAAACATAGACACATCAACAGCAGCAATGATGTATGTAAATCGAAAAACCTCTACTTCCAAATATGAAGCCTCCTTTGATTTCCCTCTCCAACTCCCAACAGAAACAAATCCTGCTCACTTAATTTTTTAACATTTATTATGGAGTCTACTTTGAGGCACTGGAGGAGATGCAAAATTTCAATATGATAGCATTTCTGACCTTATGAGACTTAAAACCTTATAAATTAGGAACAGACTGAATTAAATATTGCTTGTCTTTTTTTCCCTGGGTTTAGCCAAGTCTTTCTGAAAAAAGTCATTGAAATGACAACCCTGAAATATAATTAAATTAATTCAGTGATTTTACTTTTGTTTTTAATTTTGGTACAGTGCAAATAGTGCTAAATTTCAATTTAGAGGAACTTGCATTCAAACCTTGTTTCTGACCCTTATTATATGTGTGTCCTGTGCAGATTACTTAGCCTCTCTGTCTCATTTTATTATTTGTAAAATGAAGTAGTTATATTAGGTGGCCTTTAAGGTCTCTTTCAACTCCTAATTTTGTGATCCCTAGATCCTTTAAGATCTCTCCCCCTGGATCAATGATTCTCCAAAGAATACCATCTTCCCAAAGCAAGTGTTAACTTCCAGTAGAAAATATAGCATCATTAATTTCAAGTTCAATTTCTGGAAGAAATACATTTATGGATAAAACATTAATAGAAATAAATGTGCCCTTATCAAAGCCACCATTATAGATGGCAAGAAGCCCTTTCTAAATGTGTAATAGTATCTAGGGAAATTATTGCGACTTCTTCCTTATTTACCTGCATCATTTTTGACAGTCTAAGTAGACCAGGATGCATAAGAGCACTGACTTGAGAGTATCATCTTATCATGTCTCTTACAAATGCAGGACTTAATCTGGGTAGACACTAATGGGTGCTTTGTTAGATCAGTGATAGCCCATTAAGTGCAAATGTGGCATCTGAGTTTCTAAGAAACAGAGAGATACATTTTTATGTATTGAAAGACAAAACCAATGTATACTAGAAACAGGGATTTTAAAATGTCTTTTGAAATTATCTGCTTTTAAGATGACATAGAAGAAAGCAATTTTTTAAAGATTTGAAGCATGCTTAGCACTTCTAATATTCTAATTATGTTTCAAGGATTGTACATCATACAAAAATTCAGTACCAGATTCTAGGAATTTCTACTATGAGACTAAATAATAGACCAATACAATCAGATAGTTATGAAAAAATACCTGGAGAATTTCTAAATCATATAATTTATTTACAAACTATTTAACAAATAATAAATAGTATTTCACAGATAGCTAGACTTGCATTTTTGTTAAATATGGAACATGAGGTTTTTACGTGGAGTCTTCAAAATCTTTAAACATATCTCCAAATAATGTCACTTATCTTTAACGTCACACAGACATTCAATAAATGTCCTTTTGTTAAATGCTTACCATGTGCTAGGTAGGCACTGTGCTAAATGGTCGGGGTGTGAAAAAAGGCAAAAAACAGTCCCTAGTCTCAAGGAGCTCACAGTATAGTAAGGGAGACAAGAAGCAAACAACTATGTTCAAACTACCCAGACATTCACACAGACAGACACACAAACAGAGACTCATATGTAAACAGATACACAGACACAGACGCACACACATACACACAGAAACATATACACCCAGATAGATGCTCAGACACACAGACTAGCATACCCAGGATGACTGCTAACACAGTTTTTTTGATCTGCTTTTCTAAAGGAAAGCAACTGAAAAGGGGTTAACAATCTTAGTTTAATCACACATATATCATTTAGCTAATTCAGGGGGAAAAGTCAGTACCCT